>BGPR01005204.1:0-20555 GCA_013235015.1 Araneus ventricosus | reverse complement strand
TAATTTTATAAAAGTTAGCTAAAATCGATCTTATTTACCAGAGTTTAATACCGTTCTTGATTTAATTTCTAAATAAATATTTTTTTTATTATTCCTTTTATGATTTGTCAAACTTAAATAAAAGATATTCATTGCTTTTCTTGCGTTTTAAAATTATAAACTAAAAATATTATAAAAGTCGTAGTTATTAATTTAATTTCATGGAAATCTAATAATCTGTTTGAAGGCAGTATTAAATTTTTTCCACATGCGTTAATAATAACTAATCTTCTTATCTTTTAATTTCATATTCGACTAACAAGGCCTTTAAGAAAATCTGAACTGTTAATAATTCGCTTAAGATACTTAGTGATTGTTAATGACACCTTTTCAAATGTATGTAGGATCTTTTTTGATAAAAATTCAGTTATACTATTCAAAACGATACAAACAAACAAATAGTAATGTGAAGCATTGTACTTTCAACATGAATGAGATTATGAATTATGTTGTATCGATAATTACTAATTTATCTGCATCAAAATCATTTCCTTTATTTTTCATAGAAATTTATTGAAAATATTGTCTAAATTTAAAGAAATAAGCAGCTTATTCATAGGTTACTTTGGGATATTAGGATGATTAATTACGTTCCTTATGTTTAATGAAGTTCTCTGATTGCTTGTGTTTAATTTAAAAAAATATTTTGCAGTTTCCTGAATTATATCAATTAATACCGTAGTACTAGACAAGGTTACTTCTCTTTCTTACTGCCAGAATCTGCTATCTATGTGCCATTTGCATTGCCTTATTTCAACTTAGGTGAACAAATCCGTTATTATTTCTGTGAATAATTAGTCTGAATCAGCACTATTAAGGCCGCAGAAAATACACTTAGCGCCAAATTCATAAATTTTTAATGTCCATGGTAAGTGGAATAAGTCTGTATCTCTTAATAACTTCAGAAACCACAAAAACTATTAATCAATACAAAATATAAAATGATTTTAACAATCAAATTTATTATCACTTAATTATTATGATTGTAAGATAGTAATGTGGCGACATTTAACGCTTAAAAGAAGGTTCCGTAAGTTCTCTCCGATCTTCTAGATGAAATAATAGCCTATAAGTTTCAATTTCCTTTTTCAAACCTAAATTTGTAAATTAATTCCTCAAATTAATTAAAAAATCAAATTAATTTATCTAATAAGATGAATTATTTTTTCTATTAAAGCAATTTAAAATCAAAATATATTTTAATATGCCATTATTGGGAAAAATGACCCATCGAAGGATTCAATAAATACAGCCATGACAGTGAAGGAGATGGCTCTTCCTTCAACTTGTCAGGTACAACATTTACAAGACATAGTTTTGCGTAAGTAAGGGACAAAAATAGAACAAACTGAATTAGTGAAATGCAGTTGGATTTAAAGAAAAACGCTCAACGTTTTTCAACCAACAATATTTTTCTATATCTAAGTTTATTTTAGATTTTAAACTAGAATAAAAGTATTTCGATGAAATCCGAATACGAAAGAGAATCCCACCAAATTCTTGCAACACATTGAAGTGCAATTTGCATCCAAAATTAAGGAGTTAATTCAAAAGGACTGAGAAAAAAATTTGAAATTGAATTTCTTCCACTTTCGAATTCTCAAAATCTGCTAATGGAAACCACGTCAAATGGCTCTAAATTTAGAATGATTTAGAAGCATTGGAGTCTCATTGTTGTTTTTGCCTTTTCTCGATCGAAGAAATGTTTACCAAAGAGTTCCTTTGAGATTCTTGCGTGATCAGGTATTTACCTCCTTTATCTGCATCTTTTTTCTGTTATATTTCTTAGAGACGAGTGAAAGAGAAAGTGTAGCTTGGAGAAAAAAATAGAGCTATTTAAGGCTTCACGAATGGAATGGCTCAAGACGTTTCTTTTGTAATTCTATTGAAGCAGTTTTGTATTAATCTCTGTCTACAATCGAGTGAAACTCATAATTTAAGAATTGAAAACCTTTAATGTCAGGAGAAATTTTAAATATTTTGCACTTTATGGAAAGAAAAACTAATTAGCAAAAAGGCAGTGCATGTTTTGACTAAAATCGGGTGAATAAAATTTTAGTCAAACAATCGGAAAACGCACTGCAAGACTAAGAATTTATCTCACTAATGTAGAACAATATATGTTTCATTAAATTTTATACTATAACATTTTTTTCTTTCTCTGCCAAATAATTCTATATGTCTTAATTTATGTCTTAGACATTAACTTGATTCAATTCCATTATTACCATCTGACACTAGATTAATTTCTCATAATCAACTATTTTCTTAGCTTTCGCATTCCCAATTTCCTTGGTATCTTAATTACAGCTTATTGATTTTTTTTTTCACTGTAAAAATTAAATTTCCTTTCGAGTGAATTTAGAATTTTAGTAGTTTGATATTTGTCATCATTTACCTCGTAAGACAATATGTCGTTTGCAATGAAATAATACTTATTACCTGCCTGTCTTGAATATGCTAAATACATAGTATGTCCAAATATCCGAAGATTGACCTGCCTTCCTGAAGGTTAATTTCATTTCTTTACCTTGATATTTAAATTATTGTTAATTCTGAGCCATACAGACAAATATCTCAAGCTTAAAATCTTTTTCTCGAGGTTGATAATAAATTTGTATATACTGGAGTCCAGTTTTCTCAAATTAACACAGATCATTGCAGAAATAATCTATATCAGTATCATTCAAATTAAGATAGCTTCAAAGAGAAATCAATTAGTTCCACAATCTGAGTATGGACTAATTAGATTAGTAGTCCATAAAATACAGAATCAAGATGAAGTGTTAAAGACCCAGAATAATTAAAAAGACTATTTCTATACTTATAAAAGGCAATGTTTGTGTGAGTGTGTATGTGTGTTTGCGATGTCCAGACGAATCTATCGCACTTACAGCCATGAAATTTGGCTCACAGGTAGTCGTAATGGTGATTGAATGCACTTCGATGCCGGAATTTTAAAATTTAATCTAGAATTTCTTGTATTTAATATTTTGTGTTGTTTCGGGTGATTGTTCGCACTCATTTCTCAATAGCATGGTTGCGAATGATCGCACGAAAAAAAAGTTATACCATCGGAAAGAACAAACGATGTCCATTTTAATGAAGTTTCCTTCGTATGTCTAACATAATTTACTGAATTTTTTGAAAAATAGTCACTTGTATGGTAATTTTTAATAAGGATTTCTTCAAATTCTCGCATCTGACGTTCTAACATCTCCATAATTTTCATTTTTTTTTCAGTTTATAACTGGAACGTTGCTATCGGATTTAAAACAGGAAAGGTTAAAATATCTTTTTCCGTTTTTTTAAATTAATTTTTCCCTGATCAGTTCAAACAGTTTTTTTTGCTAGCGAGATTTAACAGCGAGATTTCCTCCGGACGATCCCAGAATGCATTGTTGCAATTTCATTGACTGGTGCGTGACCTTCCTCGCTGGAGGTGACGTCATATGCTTTCATTCCCAGCTTGCATTTCTACAATCCGATGTGTATCTTTTGTTTCGATTTTGTTCTCAAAACTTTTTCGTGTCATTATGGGCATTTTCTTCCCATTGTGTCGAAATCCTGATTCCAAGGGCAATGCCGTGCGTGTACTGCTAGTATCCAAAAAAGACTTGAACCAACTAAAGACATTTTTATTCAATTTATAGGCTATTTTATTTCATTCATTGAGTATGTTAAAATTTCTACTTAAGCGAGCATGGATTCACAAAGAGATGTTTGTTTTATGCTATTCAATAGTTTCAAAACATTTCTAACATGTACGTACAGAAAAATTTTCTAGACAGGAATGATGCCCGATTCCGTCTGTAGAAATATCTGTTAGTGTTCATCACATAGGATCTTTCAATATGATCTTCGTGTATCTTACTAGAGAACTGAAGCATGATTGTTGAATATACTCCCTCTACCACAAAGGAGCTTTATCTGCCATATGAGAGATCCGCAGCAGGTCTCCAAGGTGAACAGCCTCAAGTCGATTGAACAATATAGGTAAAGGAAGTCGGCAAGTTCGATCCGCAACTTCGGGACAAGGATTGGTTCTGAGGACTGGGCCCGTCGGACTGGGATCCGAAGCGGGTGTGGCACTGCACCGGGACTGGCTGGGGCGACTCAGTCTGGTTCGGCCCGGACCAGCGTCGGGGCCTTCCAGTGGAATGTCTCAGCTGCGCCGCGGACCGTGCTTTCGTGCGAACCGACGGTTTCGGCAGGCAACTAACAGCCGACTCAGAACTGGCACGGACTAAGGGAATCCGACTGCGTAATTAAAACAAAGCATTGCAATGGTCGGTGACCGGTGATGACGCAATGTGATTTCTGCCCAGTTGCTCTGAATATCATATGAGAGAGATTATTACTTATTAAACTATTGTATGGTTTTGATATAGGAATGACGAACGTTTTAAACTTTTCGTGCGGCATTAATTTTGTTTAGTTTATTTCCAATCTTTAATATCCTCAAATTTTACCGTTATATATTACTTATCTCAATCAGAGGATCTTCGGAGAAGCGAACTTATTCCAATCACTTTTTTCAATAAATCAAAGAATTTTTTAAAAAAAAATATCGGAGAGAATAAACAGTTGCAGCAATCTGAATATCTAAGAAGGCATACAGTTTTAAGATTTTTTTATGTACTTTCATAGGTTGTGTGATCCTATATGTGATGGTCTTTTTAGTTGCACATACTTGCTTGAACACTTAAAAAAATTCTTAAGAAGCTACTATCAAATAACAGTTCCTAGCGTATCAGCAAGTAAATATTCGAAGACATCTAAGTTCACACTAATTCGTATTTGAACCATCAATATTGACCATGCCCATACACGAACTATACTGGCATGAAAATGATTTTACAAAACTCTTATGAACTAAGAAATTTAAAAGAAAGAATATTAATTTTATTGTTATTATTTTTTATTTATTTATTTTTATTATTTTTTAGTTATTTATTGTTATTATTTTTTATTTATTTATTTTTATTTATTTATTTATCTTTACATTATCTTGATTTCCATGTATTTATTAATGTGTATATTTATAATATTTATATTATTTTTAAGTTTCCTATCCCATTTTACATCTTGAGCCCTCTGTCGCTCTTCCTTGAAGTTTCTACATCGTACCTAGAATGCCATTATGAACTTTCTTCGTTGGTGTGTGTTACAAACTTTTCATGCATGGTTCATTTCTTACGACTCACTCTGTATGTAAAACAAAGATTTGTTTGTTTTCCCAAATTGCAAATTCGGATAGTTCCAATTTCAATTTGTGTGTCTCACCCTCATTGAATGGCATGATTAGGATAAATTTACAGAGAGTGTCGGGAAAATAATTTTGTCAAAGAAATCGTTATATTACTTCTGCGTCATTTTTGAAGAGTGAAGTTTTTATTGTATGTTGATTAGAGTTGAGATTTTACCGACATAAGAGTTTCATTCATTTTCTAAGACTGGGTAATAAAACAAATAGATAGAAACTCCGGATGTATCTGTGGCTAAAACAAGACGTGGTAATAAAACAATTTTGTTTTAAACACAGATCCATCCGGAGTTTCTATATATTTGTCGCCGTGCAAACGTAAGCAAATGTCGATTTGTATCCTCGAATAGCATTCATTATTTTTTTTCGCGAATAATGGAAACTTTCGATTTAATCTCGGACGAGAGAAGGCTCTTGAAAGCTAACACCAGTCTCCTATTATCTGCCGCATATTTAATCAATGTTTGACAGGAACGATGTACTATTTTGAAATTAAAGAGAAGTTTAATGTCTTGACTATAACTTCTTATCGCTTGTGTTTTAGTACAAATTTTTTAACGTAAAAGATAAGAAATAAAGCATTCTCTTAAAAATATATCATGGCAATTTTGTATAATAAACAATCGAGAAAAAGCATTTTTTCCATCAAAATAGGTAACTAGCGATGTGCATAATTCCAAGAAAACAATAATAATTCTTTTACACTGACATACGCATTTCCCTTTATTTATATATTCAGTTTTCTCTAAAGGTTAATAGTTTTAAACTGATACTGAAAATTTTGATAAAGTTTGTCGAGAGAATTCATGGAAAAATCTAATCAATGAATTCCGAGAATTAAGATGAAAAATGCCAAATGATCATTAGCTGAGCTTTAAATAAAATTCTTGAAAGAAACAAAAAAATATTGTCCGTCTTTAGAATAAGTACGATTTTGCATACACTCTTTATGACGCTCAAACACTATTCTCTTCCAAATTAGAAGGTTAGAAGTATTATTGTATGTTTGTTATTGCAATATAATATCAACATTATATTTAATTTTTTGTAAAATTAATAACTTTTCATTAATCTGCAAAGGTTTTTCTGAATCATTATATTACTTGACCAGGAAAAATTTTAATAAACAGACATTTATGGAAGAAAAGAAGCCGTATCACATCACACAACAGAAGAGCTTCTTGGTAAGAAATACTTGCGAAATAATCATGACCATGATATTGTTTTAATGTTCCGCCTGTGTATTTAAGAATGTATACTTTCCAGCGAATTTAAGATTGTAATAATGTAAATTCAAAACTTTACTGAAGCTCATTCATGAATGTTAAGTTTCGTCGTTATGAGTCCAGTAATTATGATGATATTGAAATACCCTTTCGAATTAATACTAATACTTTCTGAAATAATGGCATCATCAACTTCAATACCTCAAAAGCAATATCATTACCAATACGGAAAGCGTAACTACCAAAAGATATTTTGTTGCTGTTTTCAAATAAATCTTGGTGTTCAGTATGAATGATTAGTAACGACACATTTAGGAATGTAGTCTTGCTCATTACGACGGTGGTAAATTATAGAGTTCTTATGTATCCATATGAGCATCAAGAATTCATTGAAATTCGGCAATGCATTTCAATATACGTTAGTAATTTTTCTTTCTTTACCATTTTACTTAGGATATTTCAGTATGAAAACAAATTACCTATATAATAACTGTTCGAACTATAGATTACTTTCCTGTAGATCACAATTTTTCATGACAACCAAAACCAATATTTCTTTATGTATATGATACCTATTTAAATGCGGAGACAACCATTTCTCGAAATCTAACGCAAATGTACGCTTATATAAGGTCCATTTCTTTGAAATATATATATTTCAATTTCGTGCGCGGAAAATAATTTTTCAGTATTGAATGAATGTTATCCACTTATTTTTCTCCTCAGAAACAGTTTGAAAGTTATATATTATTATAAAAGTATTTAATATCTGCATTTATATTTGTGTGTATATGGTGTGCAAAGCCTTTTATTTTTTTCAATAAAATATATTCTTAATAAAGAAGTTTAATACAAACGAAAATGAAAAGAAAAAAAAAAAAACCGAGAATGGGAAGGAAAACAGAGAAAACGAAAATGGGAAAAAAGCAAAAAAAAAGAAGTTAATTTTTTTCTTGTTTCGGAATTAAATAACTGAATTGATATAAAATAACAGATTTTCCTAATGAAAATAAAAATGATTCTTACAAAATGTTGGTTTTTATCTAACATTAAGATAAAATATGGAAGAAAGAATATTTGTTTTTCCTTGTTTCGGAATTAAATAACAGAATTGATATAAAATAACAGATTTGCCTAATGAAAATAACAATGATTCTTACAAAAAGTTGGGTTTTTTATGTAACACTAAGATAAAATATGGAAAAAAGAGTATTTGTTTGTCAGGCGGTAAATAATTTGCGGAATCAGTAATAATGACATTGAAGGAAAAAAATTACATCCACAAATAAGTTTTCAGAAACGATGATTCGTCCTGAAGGTTTTCTTCCCTAATAAGTCAAAGTAATATAGGATTTTATGATAAATAAAAAAAAAACAAATTGAAATACGACAAGTCAAATTAAACAACTTATTTGATTTAAGAAAACAGCAATTACAGATGACTACATATAATTTGTCCACTTTATTTCATTTTTAAAATTCGTTCAAACTCTAAATTTAAATTTGTCATTATTTCTTTAGGGCTGTTAATTTTTAAGGCGCTGAATTGCGATAAATTTCTTCTTTGTTTTATCTTTAGAATTTCATTTAACCGCATAATTTATCAATTTTTTTCCATTTATTTCTTCAGTATAAAAATTTTGCACATTTTTCTGCAGATAATCTCTTTTTATTATTCTGACTTTAGAGCTGCAATCAAACGCTAAAATTAACCTCACATGCATTTCTTTAACATAAGAATTTTACCCAACTCCGTTTGATACTTTAATCATAATAAGCGATTTTTCTAACCATTCCTTTATTTTTAATCTCACTCAAAATCCATTGATTTCTGGTTTAATCTGTAGATACCGCATTATGACATTTCACTCCCTTTTGTAACTCAAAAGCCATGGAGATCTCTTGTGCCCTTACAACAGATGTCTCTGCTCCCACACAGAAATTTTATAGAAAATCCTTATTCATAGTAACAGAAAAATGAAAGTATAAGGCCAGACATGGTTCACTAGATGATAGGAAAAAATAAAACTTCTCTCTATACTTACTTATTTATTCTCGTGGAAGTGTCGTGAAGGGATCGAACTAAAAATTTGAGATGGATTTTCATGAGCAATATTCCGTGGTATATCTTAAATCTTAAGTAATGCTCATAAAATGCTTAAAAAACATAAAAGAATTAAGAAGGAAAAATTCGAAATCTATACAGGTCACTAACCTTCAAGCGGGTGCACTATAATTTTTTATATGAGGAAGCGCGTGTCGAACATTTTACGATACAATGATTTTCTTCATTTTTACTATGGAATTTGTAAGTTATTTCATAATAGTAATAAGAGACACGTCAGAAAAGCAAATCTTTCCATCAGGAGTGAAAATTAATTTAAATATTATTTGCAAAAGCTAAATTTATACTGAAATCAGAGAAAGTAATGAGATTTTATATTATTTTATAAAATGGTATTAAGCAATATATAATAAAAAAGATTCTAGTACAAATTAAGATTGTGCAAAAAAAGACTTTCTTCTTAGTTTCTAATATTTTTCCTTTTATTCGAAACATTGAACTTTCACTAGAGTGTCGCTTACAAGTATACTATATATTGCACCTACTGCATTTCATGTATTTTGATGATCGTCTTCTTTCTTTCAAACACAAACAACAAGCTCTTCTTCTCAATGCTGGTTGCTGTTCACTAGCTTTTTCAGGTTGTGATGCATAATTCAGACTTAAAAGACATGGGAATGTCATATGGCGATGATCAGATTTTTTTGTTTCGAGTCGAGAGGTGTTTTTTCATAAGACTGAAGGCTATGTGTTTTAAGAAAATTCTTCAGCTTGGTAGATTATTGGCATGCTTATTACACATTAAATATTTTTGAGAATGCAAAATGAAATATTAAATCATCGTAATGAGCACTGGATATGGATATGTAATTACTAAACTAAAACGTTAAGAAATGAAAAAAATATCAAATTACACGAGTGGGAGTGAGGTGTAAACTTTGCGACAGAAGCATAAAACAGTATTAAATCACCTTGAAACTCGGATAAACCCATTTACTCCATTAAGAGAGGGGTCGCATAAAGGAATAGCAATGACCTTCAGACAGTTTTGACTCCGAATGTGAGAACAGGGTATGGAAAATCCAATTTGTAAAAGTTTGCGCAGGCACTCCCGCTGGAAGGCTAAAATGTACATTTTTATGCCGTAATAATTTACTTATATATAAATTTTCAAAATTTTATCAGTTACGATGAATTTTTATGGATCATTTTTCAATAATATGTCAAAAATTCCTTACAAGCACCAATCTTTGTCCCTAATTACTTGCCAAATTTTATTACAAGTTAAATCATGTTTGTAATATATAAATTTTTTCATATTTAAAACAATTATCCCAGAAATAAGTGTTTACCTTGCTAAAATGATATTGTCCGAGATGGGACAACGAGTAATTGGATGAGAAGCCACCGGATAAGTAAGCGGGTTTTCGCTTCTGCTGGAGATATAGTAATAGTTTGGAGTTAAGTTACCCTCCACCAATGTCGTGTGGGGTTGGGCCGTAGCCGGTGATAGCTGCTTGGATTCCGAGCTCAGTGTCCGTGCGACTGTTCTTCATCTGATCCAGGAGCTTCAGCAAGGAAGGGAAACTCCACTTGTGGTTTACTAAAATGATAACAAAAATATTGTGGGTTTGGGGTGTGGCCGGTGATGGCTGGTTGAGCTCCAACCTGAGTATCCTTGCGACTGTTCTTCATCTGATCCAGGAGTTTCAGCAAGAAGGGGCAGCTCCACTTGTGGTTTACTAAAATGATAACAAAAAAATTGTGGGTTTGGGGTGTGGCCGGTGATGGCTGGTTGGAATCCGACCTCAGTATCCGTGCGAATGTTCTTCATCTGATCCCGGATGTTTCAGCAAGGAAGAGGGCAGCTCTGCGGTTTACTAAAATGATAATAAAAATATGGGACATTTACAGAGAGAATATTATCTTTATTGCCATTGGTGGCATACAATATTTTTCTTCTACTTCCTTTTAGCATCCGCGAGCACAATCGCTGTACCTCTCACTTCTTCATGAGAACATGTGCACTGTAAGAGAACATACTATTTGTAATTTTTGTAACCTTTTCCATCTCTCTGCCTCCGCTATTATTTGCTAGACAGTTAAGGAGCATCTTCCGATCTCTTCCACTTCATGTCCGGCACAATATTTAAATAACCAAAAGTTTATAGTCGCAGGGGCATGAACTGTTTTTCTGTTCTGTAAGAGAACATTCTTAATCTCTGCCTCAAATCGTTTGCCAAGGGTCAACAAATCTAATCTATCACCTATGCGCTTGCGTTTCATTTGGATAGTTTGTTTCTTGAAGATCTAAAGCTCGGTATTCGTGTTCTCTTGCAAAGAAATAACATGAAAAGTATTAAATATGTACTTCATAAAAATTATATTTAGTAAAAACGAGAATTAATCTAGAACAAGCATTCGTATTGAACGAAGAAATAAAATTTTCGCTTAGCGATAGCAAATGTCACTATGTTATAGCCAAAAAATGGGTCATCACCCGGTCTTACCTAAGGTTTATTTTTATTAGATGGTTTTTATTACTGAAGTTAATTTGAAGTTCAAGATCTCGCATGATTACTAAAGAGATTGGCAGCATATATGTATTCTACATTAAAGGCTATAATTTGCCAATTATGTGTAATCATCGGTTAGGAATGCATAATTTCTAACCGTAACTATGCGTATGAAGAATTTCGAGAAATTTCTCATTTTTACTTATTATACACTATAGGACAATTTAATTGGGTACTTCGAAAGTAGGGAGTTTATTAGTGTATATTTTCAAGCATAATTTTTAAGAAACATGATTGTTTTTTAGAAGAATGTGAATGTTTTATAAATTATTATTTTTCGTCTTCTAAATCCTTTTAAATTGTCATAATTACATATAAGTCATTGAAAGAAACAACAAAATGCTGATTAAGAGAGTAGTCTTCATAGCGAAAATTTGCTCCATACGCTTTGGATGTGATGCTGAATGCCAAATCCATGCTGTTTCATGTTACAATATTGCATACTCTAGAGAGTAAAAACACGTACAGCAAATGTTTTTAATAAAAGCTTGTTTATTAACCTCCAACGGATCTAAGATACTACAGAAGCAAATACAACAGATATCAATGATTTGCTGGGTAAAGAAATTTGAAATTTACACTACGGAAATTTAGGATGCAATTGATATGTGAAATAAAGAATTTAGTCCCTGGTAGAAGCTGTTAAACTGAAGGATTTTATGAGACTCAGAAAATGTACTATTGTTTACTCAGAACCTTCGAGGTTGCAAGCAGGTTGAACAAAGCAATGATTTGTCTACAAAATAATGGGCAAACCGCAACTACTATTTTTATAATCGGTCCGCCGAATTTAAGGTTATTGCAAACTAATAACAAATCTGACAGCACGAAGCAGCAGGAAAAGTTCACAATCTGATGTATCTTATCAAAAACTCATAATGTTTTCAGATTTTCTTTAAAAATCAACAAATTTGAAATACTGCACAAAACTTTATACATCGTTACTTTCTAAATAATAGTAATAATTAGAAAATCTCTTATAGCACTTTTATAATTCATTATTATTTGTTATTTGCCGTCATATTTTTTAATTCACATTTTGTTAAAAGGCTTTATCTTTCGAAGCATTCCATTATTATTCATATGACATGCATTATTATATACAGATTAATTATTGCTTCTCTAGTCTGGTTTATAGATTTCTGTTTAATTTTTTTACCAAAGAAACTTAAAGAAATGCAATTATTGTTCATGTATTATTTTGAAATAATGCTTAGAACTCCAATTCAAAAAAAGAAATAAAATCTTGAAATTAATGTAATATAATAATTTTTAAAATATATATTTTATCTAAACAGCTTCCAAAATGTCTTCTTAGACAGTAGTAATACCAATTTTTTAATTTTTCAGAAATTTTAATTTATTGAGTTCGTCCAAAATAACTCTAAAATTAAAAGAACTACAAAATATATTCTTGCGAATCTGAATACCGATGTTTATGTACTAATATATATAGCAGACTAAACCAGGAATTCATTAAAATAAACGTAACTATGCAGCATATGAGAATGGCTCTTTGTCTGCTAGGCTTAGCAGATCTGACTAACTATTTACTCCGGGCGGGTACAAAGATGTGAAGATCAAAAAGAAAGATCTCCGAGGAAAACAATCAAGTAAACTGAAGTTTGGGACAAAATCCATTCACTGAAACCAGGAGGAAGACAAAAGTTGTCTCTATATGAGTTACATGCATAATGTAGTGTTTCTGTTGAATAACATAACAGGCAGTGGGAAATCTGAGGATTAAAACGAATATCTTTGTTTCAAATAATATATATATAATGATCTATAGAGAGGAAAGAAGTATAAAGAGCTTTGTAATAAAAGTTTAGTTTTGTAGTAAATTCATTCTTGTTAAAGAACAGTGTATATTTTCTACTTTCTATTTAAAAATAAATGTCGTTTTCATATTTTTCATCTTCTTAAAATACTTATTTTCCAGTAAAATTTGGTATATAAACGTACTCTTTTGGGAATTTACACTTAGAGTTCATGAAAATATTCAAGCCCATATATTGTTATTCTGAATATTTTATGCTTGTGCTATAAAAATATTCATTGTTCTCTACTGATTCCAAAGATGTTACTTCGGAAAAGATAAAAATCCCCTGAACCAAAGATTTGAAGAAATATTCTGTAATTATTTCTTTTAAGCATTACCGATAGATTTTTTCAATAATTTCATATTGTTATTTAGCTCTAAATACGAAAAGTATTGATGATTTTCCAAATACTTTTTAAATAAACTCGTAGTTTCTAAGTAAGGCTTATGATTTTACATCCAAATATATGCTTACTTCTCAGGATTATATACAGTATGATACAAAAGCGCACCATTAAACTTTAAGGGTAGGTCGCACAAGCCAAAACAAATGCCATCTGCATAGGGACATGCAGCTGAGAACGAAATGAATGTATGTTGCAGTGAATTATTTTATCTAAAGTAAATTTGACAATTAAAACTTTACTGTCACTATTTGTTGTCTTTAATTGTGAAAGATCCACTTTTCAGAAATCTTTCTGTATAAACGAGTAAATAACTCGTGATAGAGCATCCACGTGTTTGAGTATCTTCCATGATACAAATACGCCGCTACTCTGGGTTTGCATTAATGTCTCATACATAAAATGCGTATGTACAATCAGGATATATGTGCAACTCCTTCTTTCGTTACGTGTTTGACTGGATTAATAATGGATGTAAAATCCGTTCAATTTAGGCCAAACAACTAGTTCGTGCATTCACACATGATGCTACTACCTACATGTTCCTATAGGTCCCTTCCACCTATATGTTCCGATGAAAACGTAATTCCATTTGGTATACCCGACCTACCTTAAATTTTCTCGGAACAGCTTCGAATCACCCTACGTGATTAGGCAGAGTTACTACGGCCAATACCAATACATATATAAGAATTTTTAAATATTATTTGAAAAATTTAAAATTCGATTCCGCTATACATGTTCGAAAGCTACGATTGGATGCATTCAGCTTGAAGAGCAGCCACCTATAAGCAACTTTTAAGTTAATAGATGAATAAAAATTTGGTGACAAATGAACTCAAACAATATAAAATTATAAGTACTCGATCAACGACTAATTTAATTATAAAAATATCCAGATAATTTGCATTTTAATGTTCCTCATTATTAACAGTGAGCCTAGAGTACTTAAACAGCGGAGAGTGAAAGAGTAATCACACAATTCTATTAAATAGACTCAAACCTTATCAACAGTTTTGTTGGGACTAAGATCGGCTTTGCGCGGTGATTCAAATTACACCATTGCTCAAATGGTTTACGGACAACCTATCAGGTTACAGGAGAATGTTTAGAGAAACCAAAAAGGTATCTTGGATACCGATACGTTTGCTAAAGAACTACAAAAGCAAATAGAACTGTTTAAACCATTAGATACTCGCCAACATCCTTCTCAAAACATTTTTGTCCATAAGGACTTGCATACTTGTACACATGTGTTCATACGCATTGATGGAGTTAGGAAACCATTAGAACCTCCTTATGATGAACCTTTTTCAGTTATGAAAAGTCATGACAAGTATTTTACTGTAACAATCAAAGGCAAGGATATCGATATATCTGTAGACAGATTAAAACCAGCACGTTTACTGTTAACTGAGGTGGATGCGTCTCATCACAAGAAATTAGATACTGCACCAACATTGCCCCACGAAAATCTGACTGCGCCTCAAGAAACTGAATGACAACAATCAGATTTGCTGGACAAAGATGCTCAAAAAAAACCTACATACTCTGGTAGACGTGTGAGGTTCTAGCGCGTTACAAAGATTAATTACATACTATTCATTATTGTTTTTTCATATTTATTTCATATATATTTTTCTCCTTTCACATTTGTATACATTGCAAGTAAATTTTAAAATTTGTTATTTGTTTTTGGCAAATTGTAACTGTATCGTAACTATATTGTTACTGGGGAAGGAGTGATGTAGCAGCTCTCTCTACGTATAATATTATCTTTGTTGTCGCGAAGTTCAGTTTTCCAAAAATAGCAACAAAAGAGTTGTTGTTGAAAAAAAACAATACGGATGAATAAAGTTTGATGTTTGTGATTGTAAACGTCTTCTTTTCTTTTGAATTTAAATATGTCTAAATCGTTCCTGATATATAATTTAATTTATTAATTTCTTCCATGTATTAACTGACCGCAAACGCGCTACAGTTCAGCGTTTGTATGAATGATAGTGATCCGCGAAAAGTGAGTCATTGTACCACCTTCAGTCGAAATTTAGAAATATTTAATTCAAACTGTTTTCCTTTGGTGTATTGTGTACTACAAAATGGTGCCTTAAAAATAAAATTTCAAGCTTGTAGATGAAAAATTAAAAGTATTGTCCTTTGTCCGGTATCCGCACAAAACCGGATATTTCTACTGAGAAAAAGATGAAACGTCTCACAAATTTCATTGTTATAAATGCTTGCCAAAGGATGTTCTGGAAAAACTAAATAAATAAAATGATTCCGTGACCGAAACGAGGAATTCTTCGAAAGATTACAAAAATAAAAATGTCGAGAATCAAATAAAGGTAGCAGTATGCAATTTCATGAATATTTATTGAATTAATAGAAGCATTTAAAGTCGATGCCCAATTTGCCGGACTACAGGTCTGAAGGGGATGCATAAATAGCGACATTAAATCTTATCTCCAGTAGCTATTCGTCTGACTAATAGGGTGTTCTGGATTTACAAAAAACAACATTTTTCCATTAGAAAAATTTTATTTTTTGTGCAATCTTAACAAAATTTTATTTGTATGACTAAAAATAATTATAATTTAATTGCGTTTTAAAGGAAAGAATGGTTTGGCGAGGGAATTGGAAGCAAGGTGATATATATACACCAAGAGCCGAACTTGGAGACCTCTATGATTATAAAATTCTGGTGCAATGTGCAATGCTCACTTCACTACTCTGATTTCAGAAATCAAAATAGCTACAAGGGTTCCACTTTCACCGCCCGCCAGTATTCTCAATAGTCTATTTCATACTGGTTTAACAAATAGATGTAGACTGCTGAAGTATTCTCTATATATTGAATTAAAATGGATTCAGTCTGCTAAAGTGATTATCATAAGGTTGTATAAATTTCAGGAAAATATGATAAATGGACTGTAGTTCGAAATGTTTTGGATATATGTAAGAAACCTTCTCCTTGTCATACGATTTTATTTAACCTCCCAATTAGATGCCACCAGCTTTGGGATATTTTTTTTATTATTTTAATCTATTTTAGATAATAAAGGATACTTGAGGCATTTAAGCGTGTCCAGGTGATTTTTGTATTTACAATTAATTGTTACGTTGACTTAAATACGGATTTAACAGCTTAACTTAACAGCCCGAGAATACTCGTTCATCGAATTATCGAAATTTTAGTCTTATAAACTAAAGTTGAATCATTAATTAGCTTTATAATTTGACACAAAAAATATGTAGGATTTATAAACATCTTAAGTATCCTTTGCCTTCTTAGATGAATGAGAACGACAGCCCCTTTCCAAAACAGGAGGGGTCATCTTATTAGATAGCAAAGAAAATTATTAAGTTAAGTGGTTAAATAACAAAAATTCTGTAATTCGACGCATATGTCAGAGACTTCATTACAGGTTAAGGGGTTAAGAACGAAGTGGGATGAGGTTTGCTCAGTATTGTAGCTTTGAATTATTGTATTTGCTGAAAGTAATTTAAACTGAATTTTCTGAATATTTAGTAGGGATTATAATTCTATCACGAACTATATTCTATTTCACTAGTTGCCACTTTTTCTTAAAAATATGAATAGATGTTTCTGCACTTTTTTCTAAAGAATTTTTTTGCATGATTAGCTCTGTTTCCATTTATGGCAAATTATTTTCTGGTATCTAAATGAAATAAGTTTTTATAAATAACGAAATGATTACTGCAATATAGAAATTTTTCTTTTAATATTAAATATAATATTTTCCAAAAAAATTTTAACTTTCAATAATTATTTTGAGGCTGTTACAAAACTCAAAAAGGAATTTTTTTTTTCTGGAAAATGCTATATTCCTATATTTTTATTTTTAAAACCCAGCTCCTAGCTGAACTGAAGTTTCACTGATAAACGCCATACCTCTAATGTCAAATTGTCAAAAAATATGTCTCCTCGAACTTAGCACAATACAAATATTTGATGAACTCTACTAAACTTTTAGAATTATTTGAAGGGTAATAGCATTTGGTCAAATGTTCTATACTTTCCCTTCTTTGTAGTTTACATCACCTGAACCATGGAATTTAGTAATGCGTTTAACAATAAGAAACAACTCAGTGAAAAGACATTTCACATTAAATACTTAATAAAGGTCTGTCCAAACCTTTTAAGCCAATGTTTCTTTCCTTTCTAAAATTTTTGAATGTTTTTTTTATTTTCGTACGAACAATGAGTCAACTGAAATTTGAACAAAAGTAAAGATACATCTCTATTTTTTGTCCTTTTCATATATTTCTTGTCTCAAGGAGGGTATTTTACAATCCTTACATCACTTTCACATATCAGGAACTGCTGATTTCTCCTGGGAATGAATTAAATGCGTCTTAAACGAGCAATTATGCTCTAAATATAATAAAATCAGTAATGTTTTGTAAGAAATCCCAAGTAATAATTGTGTTCAGTCTAAGCGTAAGATAGCCACATTCAAGGTTAAAAATTATTTTCCTCAACAATATTTTTGCAAGTACATTCAGAAAGCTTACATTGCCGAAAATTATATCAAGTAAGTTGCCTTTCATAGAAATCCCTTCAAATTGCGTTTGCGTTTATTATTCAACGAATATTTATATTAATTTTAACACATCATGATATGAGCGTGGGAAAAATAAACTGTTAAATATTTTCCTAAATTGCAGATCGAACATTCAAATTTCATTTGTAATCGATTATTCTTTTATTTCCTTTTGAAGACATTCCAATGTAATTGTTCATTTAGAAAATTTCATCTTGAAGTGCTTTGTTGTTATTGTTATTATCGAAAATCTAGTGCCTGGAATATAAATTTTCACATTTTTTTCAAACCGCGGTATCCAATTTTGGAAGGTAGGCCTTCAATGTTTGCATGTACAGAGACCCAAACTTCCCTGTGAGAAATTTTAATACTGTTAACAATTCATCATATTCTTTGAATGCAATTAGAACCAAAAATATTTTAAATTCCGAATAAATCTAGTGTTTCAAAGAGCAGGAATGATTTGAAAAATATACGAAATATAAAGAAGATGAGCAAATGAATGCAAGTTTCAGCCTGTTTTTCAAAGATCCAAACAAATCTACTTCAGTGAAATCGAAGGACGTCAATTCTGAATATATTAACTATTACAGACTTTCTAGTAGTGATAATTGATAGAATTTTTAATTTTCTAAATTTTGCATCAATGCATTACTAGAGAAAAAATAACAACAATTTACGGGAAATAACTTATTGACTTCTACACTGAAAATATTTACAAACTCTTTGTGTTCTACCTGCCCCTAGGTTGCGTTTCGATTATTAGATATCTGTTTACATCATCAACGATTCTATCTGCGGACAGTAATAGATTTCACTTCGTCTACCGACTATTTTCTGTTAGCCGTAACATACCGTATTCATTGGAAAAGCAAAACAAGTGGCGTTATCCTTGAAGGCAAATTCTCAACGGAACATCATCTATTCAGTTCAATTTCCGCTCTGGAAAGGATAGCCGTTAAGCTTAATGTGCCATGCTCATGGAATGCGTTTGATTCTTTCCGAACAGGAGAAGGATTACGGGCGATGAAAGTTACCTAAAGCCGGAGGTTTTAGGAGCTGAAAGAAATGGATTCTCTTGCGGGGTTGAACTTTATACATAAAAGGAAGCCTATTTACTCGTCATGTTTATTTTCCAAGGAAAGAGGCTTAAATGTGAATGAAGGTGCCTAGAAATAAGCTACTCTTCTGTTAAGATAAAAATGTTTCGGTATACATTACACACATACTTACAAAGACTTTTGCGTCATGTTTCAAGAAATTTTTCTGGGATTACTTTAATTAATGAGAATGGTTACTTCTATACAGCATGAAGATATTTTAATATGATTATTGGAAAGACATAGAAAAATAATACAATGTAAATCATGGATATTTGAGAAAAAGACATATAATCTTAATTGACTAAACATTCGAGAAAAATGATAATAAATTTCCTTTACATTATAATGATTAATGTATTTTTTACACAACCTTCATTTCAAAAGAATATGCAAAGACCTATTTTTTGGAAATGAACTAAGAAACAAACTTTTATACTTCAAGCTTTTAAGACTAAGTTCATAAATTTCACAAATAATATTAATATTTTCTTTTGCTGCTTTTTACTTTTATTTTAATTAATAAACTAAACTAGAGAATACGATGGCCGTTCTTTTTCAGCTACCGATGGATCATAAAAAAAAGAGATGAGTACATAGCAAAATGAATTTACTATCAAAAGTTATGTTCAAACATGGTTATTTTTGACATAATGGCCGTGAAGATTTAGGCATTTATCATATCTGTGGACCGGGTGTTCGATCCCCTTTTCGGAGAATGTTGCTGCCAGTGATGCGAAATGGGCCTTAACGTTGATTTAAATCTCCTCAATTTTCAGGAAGCTTTGGCCTTCTAGACAGTTCTACAACTCAGGGAATAGATGAAAATCACTCGTTGCTAAGTCGGGGCTATATGCCGAGTGATCAAAAACGTTCATTTAAGCTACTGGGTTACAGCAGCTCTGTGAGGGCGGGTGTTTTCATGAATGAGGACATCTCCAGAAGTCAGAATGGCGCTGCTAAGTCTCGTAAAGTCTGACAAGAAACAGCTGCAGTGATCGTCTTCCACAAACCAACCTTCTGCTTGAAGAAAGCGAATAAAACTATGCAACTCGCACTTGGAGCATCGATTCTACCAGCCATTTTTACTTGCCGACAGCTCAGCCCAAACTGGCCAGCTGGCGTCGGCAGATGTTGAGGTTATCGTTAGTAATACTCGTGATGCGCCCAACGCATCCTCATATCACCACTTATCTGCCTGTTTGGCGAAGCTCGAGGAGATTCAAATTAAAACGGTCCTCCTATTTAATTTTAAGAATTCGAAATCCAGTGTTTGCAGTAACAGTTAGCTTTTTTTTCTGCATATGTGTATAACGACTTTGTTATTTGATTTTTTAGATGTGAAGTTGTAGCAATATTTCTAAATTATTATTATGATTTTATTACAAACAGCAAGAATTTATATATTAGCGTATGGAATTTAGGTACGCTATTCCATTGGAAATGTATAAATGGCGATATGTAATTCTTTAGGAATACTATCTTAATGAAA
>BGPR01005203.1:70777-83232 GCA_013235015.1 Araneus ventricosus | reverse complement strand
ACTGTATAATGAAACAAACTTTGGACTAAATTATTCAAAAGAGATAAGTTGGAAATGAAGCAGTTGAACTTAGGCGATCCAGATAACGTTTAGGTGAACGTCAAAATAGTTTAAGTCAGAGAAAATAAAATCGTGTCATTTCACAAATTGAGGTGAACATTGTAATTTGGCTACTTTTATGTTATGCTTACACCACTTGGCGTCTTTTTTGGCGCATTTTCTTGGAGCGCTGAAATGCCAGTTTCGCTCTGGAAGCGTCAGGAAAATTATGGTATGCGTATAATCGAGCTCAAATGCTCTGCGCGGGATCGACTATCATATTTGAAGCGCTAATTGCAGAACAGGTATAAATCTAAGACAAAAAACTTTTTTACAAGGAGCAGCTAATCAATTGAATCAAAAATGTACATGAAATATGTATCAGGAGACAACCTCACATTTTTAGAAAAATTGAAGTAAATTTTGCTCGATCACGAACGATAATAAATATTTTTTTTTGTTTCATGTAATATTTGTATGTTGTGAATTGTTCCCGTTCTGCTCTTAGTGATTCATTATCAGCGGGAAAATGATTTATTTTGAATATTTGTATAATTTTGGTCATTTTATGATATAATTCTCACGTTAAAGAGATTAGTTTCCATCTACCTGTTTAAATAATTAAAAAAAATTTTAAGTCCTTGAACAAGTTGTTCATATAATGTTTTAATTTTGTAAATTTTTTAAAGTTTGAATTAACCTTTAAGCGAAATTGATTGATGGAAGATAATTCAGAACACGTTTTTCCTTGAATTGCTAACGAATTTAATATGTTGCTTAGATTAGCTATAAAAATACCCAAATAAAAGAACTATAGTTCACGCAGAGAAATTGAGTTAATCAACAAACAAACTTCCCTCAATCAATCTATTTCCATGATAGAGTCATCATGATAAGGTGAGGCTGGCTTTTGAAGAAACCTTCCGGATCTTTCATTTTCGCCTTGAATATTCCCAAACATTTCAGAAATTGTAAATATTACCCATAATGCAAAAACGTAAACAAGAAATCCCGCATCATTTATACCTGAACTGTGATTAACCCAGACCAACTCAGTTAATCATCATGCAAACTTCCCTCAATCAATCTGCATCCTTAATATAGTCGTGTCATTACCATATTAGTGGAAGGTTGCCGAAATTAAAATGAAGCGCGATTCCCTTGCCTCAGCATATTACATCTGATGACCTACTCTTACAGATAAGCCTCGTGCCATCATGCCCACACGACCTGCGCCGCGCCATCTTTGCTCGATCACTTGACATCCGAAACGCCGCCAGGTCATTTCCTCCTGGGATCCTCCCAAGGACTTCCATAGGACCCAGAGTAATGCCAAATGCTAAAGCATATTAATCTAAGAGAAAATGATTTTTTCTTGAATACTTGTATAATGTTGGTCATTTTATTATATAATCCTCAATTTTAATAAATTATTTTTTTACCAACCTGGTTAAATGATTATAAAATTTTCTTAAGATCTAGGACAAGCTACTGATATAATGTTTTAATTTTATTAATTTTTTTAAGCCTAAAGTAACTTTATAATGAAAGTGATTGAGGAACGATGATTGATCAATCCTTTTTAATTGAACTGTTTACGAAATGAACAGGTTGTTTAGATTAACTATAATTATACCCAAATAGGAGAAAGAGATAACTATGGTTCACCCAGAGAAATTTAGTTAATCAAGAAGCAAGCCTCCCTCAATCAGTCTACTTCTATTATAGAGTCGTCATGATATGATTAAGGCGAGACTGGTTTTTGAAGTAACCTTCCAAATATTTTATTTTCGACTTGAACATTCTCATATATTTCAGAAATTGTGAATTTTGCCCATGATGCAAAAACGTAAACAAGAAATCCCGCATCATTCATACATGAACTGTGATTAACCCAGACCAGCTCAGTTAATCAACATGCAAACTTCCCCCAATCAATCTGCATCCTTAATATAGTCATATCATTACCATATTAATGGAAGGCTGCTTAAATTAAATGAAGTGCAATTCCCTTGCCTCGGCATATTACATCTGATGACCTATTCTTACAGATAAGGCGCGTGCCACCGTGCCCACACGACCTGGACCGTGCCATCTTCCCTCGATCACTTGACATCCGAAACGCCGCCAGGTCATTTCCTCCTGGGATCCTCCCAAGGACTTCCACAGGACCCAGAGTAGTGTCCGGTGTTGCGAACCGTGGCAATAAGCGCGTGCCAGGGACTCCGCCCTGAATTTGGGCGAACCATGAATCACTGGAAGTCACTGGCCTCGTACGCACGTTCATTCATAAAACTCGCGAGCTGTGCTTGCTTTTTGCTTGTTGGATTTTTTGTCCACGTATAATGGAAGTGAAGATGATTTTTTCCTCCTTCCTCCTAAGTGGGCTCGCAGTACGCGAACGCAATAATAATTATTTTTGCTTGTTGTTGTTGTTGCTGTTGCATCTCTCTCAAAGGCGTATCGCTGGTTTGTTGCTGTGGCGGTTTAATTGGAAAATCTGCTGAGAGTTGTTGAAAAGAAATTTATTTACGAGTTCCGCCTTTCCGAACCCATTAGGTCGTTTAGGGATGTCGGCCATTACCATTCATTGCGATTTTGCTAATCGATTTTTTTTCCTAAGTGGTATATTGTGCATTGGTGATGGACGTTTATTGGCGAAATATTGGAAATGAGTTTCTTTCTTTTCGTTTCTAGCAATTTCTACGCTAGTTGGAGAGAAGATACTGTAAGTTTTCTGTGTCTAATTGACATTCGCATCGTTTTCACGTTTATAAGTGAGGTATCGTTTGTGGCGTACATTTATCAGTAAATTCGGTTACTTTACTGGGGTAAATATATTAAATGTGTTCTTTTTACTTTTTGGCAATTTATGTGGTTGGTGGAGTGATGAGTCTTTGAGGTGTCTGTATATAATTGCTTTGGGAGTTGTATAAATGGAATATTGAAATGTTAGGAGCATTTCCTACTTTCTGTGAGATGTATCATCAGCATTATAGTTAGGAAAAGTGCATTTACATCAAAGTTAATGGTAAATAATAATATACACGGTTATATAATAATGATTGCAATTAAAAGATATTTAAGAATTCAGAAGTATTTTCTGAGATGCCCAAGGCAAGAAGGTTATTAGAGGAGTCCTTATACAGACCAGTGACATAATTTGTGTAAAATTAAACTACAAAAGTGATATTATATTAGACAATTTGCCTTTTTCTGTCTTTTCATTTTGTATTTCATTTCATTTTTTTCTTTCTTTTATTTTGCTTTTAGTTTCATTAAATCTTCCCAATTTTTCTTACATTTTAAAAACACTGTTCATCTGACTAAATTTAATCTCTTCTGAATTCTAGGAAGCCGGGTTAAATCTCACTATTTACTTGAATACCAATTTTAAAATACTTGAACAAAAATTATCACATGGCGAGGAAAACTTTTCACATTCTGTTGAATGTCAAACATTTTAAACTTCAAATTCCTGGTTAGACGAAATCTCAAATACCCATTTAAAATGCGGATTTTAATGAAGAACAAGAAAGTACTTATGCGTTTTTTCAATCATTAAAAGATAAGTTCTGTGCTCATTTTTGGCCACACTTGATGTTACAACTTCTTATATTCCCTTATTAGGAATCCATATAAATATCACACAGGGGATGATACAGCAGTGCAGGAGAGTAATTCCATTTCCAGAATGATTAGAATCCTCACAGATTATTTCTATTGGCAGGAGAGGGTGGAATCCTTGTCGTTTAGTGAAACAGCATCTGCACCAACTCATATATAGAGGAATAACATGTACCGCCCATATGATCTAATGGTACGTAACTTGTACCACCCATATGCAAAGGAAATCTCTAGTGGTACATCACCTTCACCGGTAGTATGCGGAGAAAATCTCTAATTACATCACCAGTACAGCCCACACGCAGAGGAATATTTCTAACTATAAATTACTTGTACCAGCCATAAACAGACTAAAGTCTCTTATAGTTCATCATTGTACCACTGAAATGGAGATGAAAAATTTTACTGGTACATCACCAGTACCTCTCATACGGAGAGAAAAATTTCTATTGGTGCATTACTGCTCATATGCAAAGGAAAACTCTACTGGTACATCATCAGTACTTCCCATACGGAGAGGAAAAATTCTACTGGCACATTACTGCCCGTATGCAGAGGAAACCTCTACTGGTACATCATCAATACCTATCATACGGAGAGGAAAAATTCTACTGGTACATCAATACCCGTGAGCAGAGGAGAACCTCTACTGGTACATCACCTGTGTTACTCATAAAAAAAGGTTAATTTAAAATTCAATGATAACCAGAAGTACTAGACAGGAGAGTGACTTTTCTGTAAAATATTTCAATATTGGCCGGAGAATGAAAGTACTGGGAGATTAAAAGTGTCAAAAGTGAAATATGACGAGAAAATAATAGCGAAACATCGACAGATGCTTCACAAAAGAAATACACCAACATTTTGCAAGGTGATAAAACGTGAATACTCAAAACTCTCAAGTGCCAAAAACCCGGACTGGAACACTATCTTCCAGAGGGCGAGAGAGACATTTGTCTCATTTTTACGCCAATCTCGATTACATAAGAATGCAAAGATTACATTTACAAAAGAACGATTGCACAATAAAGCACGCAGAAAAAAATATTAAAAAAATTCGCATCCGATAACAAGTCAGTCAGAGAGTGTGAATAATAACTCCCCCACTCCTACAAGGAAAAAAATAATAATAAAATAAAATGTTACTTGAAAGATACTGACTGGCTCTCTCGACAAGCTTCATTGCGTTTTGACTAATGGATTGGTAATGGACCCGAAAAGTTGCTGCAGAAAAATCACCACCAGGATGAGGGAAAAAATAAAAACCTTCCTGCCCCCCTTCGTGTTCCGCCTCTCCCCCCTTAAAAAACCATCCGCCGAAGCTGGGGATCAAGATTGGGAAGAGAAACAACATACAAGCACAGAAAAAAAAGATCTAGCGAATGAAATTGGCTACCACCCGTTGCTACGATTGGTTACATACAATTCGACTGATCTTCATTTTTATACAAACAAATTCCCCCCTCGGCAACCCCCCCGTATGAAAGAGACGTGCAATCGAAAATCAATTCGCACACTCGGCATATCCGACGGAATGACAGGGACTGTTCTGGGGGTTGGCTTTTGTCGTTGGAGATCCCTCTGCTCCAGAAAATTTCGCCGCTGCTTCTTTTTTGAGTTCTTTTTCAATTTTTTTGTAGTGGTGGGAATTCCCTCTTCTTCTTCTGCTCTTCATCATTTGTTCCTTTTTTATTTGTTTATTTATTTCTTCTATCCCCCCTTTTCTCGCTCATCATCAGGCCAGCATGGGCTTTTGTGCGACTGTCTGCTGTTGTGATGTTGCCGATTCTGCGAGGGCTCATCTTCTCCAGAAGGGTGGTGGTCGGGAAAAAAGAGTCGATGGGAGATCAATTGATTGCGTTCTCCTACCCCCTATTCCCCCGCAATCAGTACAGACATAAAAAAGTTATTA
Organism: Araneus ventricosus; assembly: GCA_013235015.1. NCBI lineage: Eukaryota > Metazoa > Arthropoda > Arachnida > Araneae > Araneidae > Araneus > Araneus ventricosus. Next base: position 77,654 of record BGPR01005203.1, on the reverse strand, counting down.
CATATCTATGGCAAAAGAAAATATAATTAGTCAAAATGTGAAATTGCTTGTTGTGAGAGTTATTTTCCATTGCCCTTAGAATACTGGTTTTAACATAATTGTATAATCTACTACAGTCAATTCTGGATAATTCGAACTTGTTTAATTCGAAATTTTTGCTCTGTCCCTAGAATTCTGTATTAAAATAATGTTAAAAAATCGTGGATAATTCGAAATTTTTGCTCGGTCCCTAGAATTCTGTATTAAAATAATGTTAAAAAATCGTGGATAATTCGAATTTTATTTTGGATAATTCGAATTTTTCGTACGATTGCCCTTAAAATATTACGGTAAAAATTGTTCCTGAGACTTTTCTCAGCTAAGGTGCATTATTTATTTTAAAGGTATTACTAAGGAAAAGAAAAGCGAGGGTTGGAATGTCACTATGCATTGATTTCCGAGGATTTTTCTGTCCACCCTCTCCCCTCCCTACTGCATTCGCTATTGATTGGTCATCCAAAGCCTTTCTGCATTTTCAGATAGCATTCACAGAAGCAATTAAAAATATCTACCTTTTTTTTAAAGTGATGATTAATTAAGCTAGTAAAAAATGTTCGATTTAATGAAAAAAATGTAGCAGTTTTCTTAGATAAAGTTTATGTGTTAAATCTATAATCAGAACGATAATAACGATGTACAATCAGAACGATGACTGGTTTTCAGTATGGTAGAACGAGGCATGCGTGAAATATCAGCAGGTTCAATGGTACATACAAAAATCTTTAAACACCAATATTTCTAAAACTCTATCCATTTGAATAAGACATTGGGAATAAAGTTTCAGTGTCAAGAAAGCATGAAACTTGTTTCAGATGTCGAATCAAAGCAAGGCTTTCGAAGCATCCACAATAGTTTAATTTTCAAAGTATGGTGCAACTGTCTTAATATTACTACTAGAAATAGTAATAAGTTCAGTGGCACAAAAATCTCTAAACACCAGCAATTCCAGAAATCTATACATATGCATATGATATTGGGAGATAAAGTTTCAATGTAAAAAAAATATGAAAGTTGTTTCGGATGTCAGATCAAAGGGTGACGGTCAATGCATCCAGAATGGGTTTCAAGTATTTAAACATGGTTGATATATCAATAGATTCAATAATGCAAAAATCCTTAAATACCATATTTCCATAAATATAACCTGCAGAATGGGGTATTGAAAACAAAAACCGCGATGCAAAAGAAGCCTGAAAAATGTTTCGGATGTAGAACCGAATTTTTAAAAATTGCACAATCTGAATAATGGAAGAACTGACTCAGAAGTAAAGTTTTCTCTATTTTTTGACTCAGAAACTAGGATTTGTCCATAAGAGAAACCTTGAAGAAGCTTATTCAACATAAGCCTACTTAATATCAGCGTGCTTCTGCGATCTAGGTAAAAAACACTTCCATATCTTACGAGTAATTGTGAAATACCTGTTAAAAGCCTAAACAGGATGTTTCACTACAGCGTGTAAACATTTCTGGCTCTGTTCTCATAAACGTCTGAGAATCAGATAGTCGAGAAATTTTTTTCCAAATATTCTGGTATTTTTGTTATTATTTCAGAGGGATTTTTTAATACAGTTTATCCCGCATTTAAGTTCCCGTCTTTAATGTTTCTCCGTAGTTTACAACACTTTTTCTCGGTTTAGCTTTTTACCTATGTTAGAGGTTTCCCGTGATTTGCACTTTGTCCCAGTTTATATCCCTATTCCTCTGATCTCTTGAAACATATAAATGTAGTAAATATTGTAAAATGTGTAAAATATTGTACTTAATTGCTATAAAATTAATATTATAAAATTTCTTCTTGACCGTCAATTAACCAAAATATCCCGCAATATTACTTGAACATTTAAAGTAGGATTCTTAATAAATGGAAAAATCCTATTTATTTAAAATAATTAGATATTTTTATAATTAATGTTGTTTGATAGAAATTGTTCTAAATTTATTTCAATTTTGGAATTAAAAATTAATGTTTTGAACTCGAAAATACACAAAAATCTCCTTAAATGACAAGTATTATAAAATTTCAAATGGCTTTTTTGAAGGAAATGAAATAAAATTCATGACGATATTTCGAGATATATTACATCTTTTGGAATTAAAGGCATCTGAGAAAAAGAAAAAGAACACGAATTTAAAAAAAACACACACTACACCATCTTATTTTTTTGCCATTATTTTGTCGATGACCACCACCAGCCGAAACAAAAAATGTCATGTAAGCAAACATAGATAAATAGTTCACTCATCTATTTAAGTGCATTTCTTTTTTAATGGCATATCCTAAGGACTTGTTACGTGTGGTCCCATCTCGTCTCCAATGCAGCTGCAGTCCAACAAAACTAAGAGACGCAATTTTCAATGCTCCCTCACTCATCATCCGCTAATGAAAAACAATAAACCAGAACCAGCCCCTCGAAGGAAATAAAATTGAAAAAAGCTGGTAGAAACAAAACTCCGAACCACAGTAGCTTCCCTGACTTTAAAACTTATTACTTTCAATTTGCCCAAGACTGATTGGATCGGGAATAACAGCTGTCATATGGGTGTATCGCGGGCTACACCATTGACACCATATGCAATCGAGCCCTCAGTGCAACAGCCAAATAATATATATATAACAGTGAAAATATCAGTTGTGCACGACCACGCCTTTCCTTGACTGATATTAGGAATGAAAGTCCATTTATCTTCCGTGGAAAGCTTCCACTGCGGACTCGTAACGAATTGTGCGGATCTTCTGTGCCTGGATCTTCGTCTTTGCTTTTGTTTTTAGGCGTGGTGGTCGAATTCGACGAGTTTGGCACACGTAGATTACGAATTATGTGGAACGGTTTAAAATTCCGGACGTGTAGCCGGCAGCTTCCGTATTCTGATGTTCGGAAAACCACCCCAACAATCAGAAGATCTCGTTGTTGTTTCACACCCAAGTCCTCAACGAGTTCTTCGAGATTGAGCAAGATATCGGACTGGAAGTCATATCTTAAGGTTTAACTCTTAATGGGTAGTTGATTTATTTTGGGTTGAGTACCATACGAGCTTAATTCCTGATGATCTCTGGGACCTATGCTTGAATCTTAAATTTAGCAAGCACAAAACAGCAGTTTGGTTAAGGCTGTGTTAACTTGTGGTCGACAGTTATTTTTAATTAAAATGGCTGCTCTAAATTGACTCTTTTTTTCTTATTTATTCGAGAAATGGTACAGCAGATTAAAAAATAAAGTCCGTGAATGCTCTATAGTCTTATAGGAAAAAAAATCGATAAACTATTATCGATAATCGCATAGGATTTACATTTCTTTTCTTACTGATGAAGGTGTTTTACCGATCCATCTGTAACAAGAACTTCTCCTAAAATCGGCATGAAATTTGCGCATGTCATTCTGGGGTCCATTTCTAGATCAATTGTGCTTTTTTCAATTTTTAAAAATTATTTCTTGTTAAATTAATTAATTAAATAACAAAATGTAATCCGATTTTCGGTGGTTTTTCTCAGTTTTTGGCCAATAACTTCTAAAATATATACTGTACGAAGATAATTTATACAACATCTTACAGAGCCTAAAATTTACTATTTACTGGTATGAATTTATTTTATTTTCCCCCAAATTTAATAAACATTTCAAAATTCATTTCAAACACGATTTGTAACAATAATGCTTTCTATTATTGTATTTAAATTCAATCCGATCTATCGTTTTATCAAATTCTTCATTCCCATGTTTTTGCCACGGTTAAAGTTATGATAAAAATGTTGCTATCGTTGAATATTTACAACAAGGCAGAATGTTTGCTCCCGCGTTTATTTCGTAGCATGTACATCTTTCAATATCTTTCTCAGTAATCCAATGATGTTAGTTAATTACTATCCCTATGAGCTGCTTCATTTAATTTTGACAAACTTTTAAATTATTCTAATGAGTGTGTAAAGTTATTCAAGGTTATTGAGTCCGGTTCGGAAAGGAGAGGATCTAAGGAGAAAAAGAATCCCACCTATCCGGTGTTTTTTCAATCATGCACACAGGCACTAAAAAGATGAGAACGGTACTTTGGATAAAGGTTATAAAAACCATGATATGAAGGGGAAGCACGAATGATGTGGAAGGAAAAATGGAGTTCTAAGGATTGGTAGACTCGTCGTTGAAAGTGTGGAGACGAAAGAAAGAAAGGAGTATAGTTGTTGGCAGAGGGGTCACACGACACGGGAGAGGACGAACGAAAATGAAAGAAAGATGCTTCTACGAAGCACCGTTTAAATTATTACAAGTTTATAGACTTAAAATATTTTCATCCCGACAATAATTTATGAGCACCCTGTATATAAATACTATTTTATATGCTCATAAACTACGCATTCAATATACTATAAAATGAGCGGAAATGTTCCCCCTCCTCAATTTTCTCCCATATAACTACAATAAGGCACGTTATGTGGTTAGTATCGCCGTAAATTGAAGAGAACAAGTATGCATTTTAGATCTGTCTCCGTTGACCGATTGTATCCAAAATCTTATGCAAATCTTGGCGTAAAGACACAAACCAAATTTAATTTGTCTGGCTCATTGTGTTCTGAGTTATCACGTTCACACACATACGGGCAGACAAACAGGCAGACAATCTACATTTCGACGGATTTGATACAAAATTTGACATATATATGCGTTTTTGGCATAACGATCAAAAATTAAAATACATAAAATTAATATGTTGTGTTTTTGAGTTATCACGCTCATTGAATCATCATCACACATGAATTAACAGACAAACAGGCAGCCAACCCATGAACGGATTTTCTCCAAAATTTGATACAGATCTAAACTCTTGGTGATGAGATTATTCTCAGAATTTCATCCATCTACAGACAAATAGACAATCCACATTTCGTCGGATTTGATACAAAATTTGACATATATATGCGCTTTTGGCATAACGATCAAAAATTAAAATACATAAAATTAATATGTTGTGTTTTTGAGTAATCACGCTCATATGCACACGAATTGACAGACAAACAGACAGTCAACCCAAGAACGGATTTTCTCCCAAATTTGATACAGATATAAATTCTTGGTGATAAAATAATATCCTGAATTTCATTCATCTAGCTTAGTGCACGCTTCAGTCATCGTATTCACAGGAAGACGGGAACACTTTTTTATTGGACTCAGGAAGCTTTAAAACGTGGAGATTCATTAAAACTCTCCATGCTGAATGGAGATATTTAAGATTTGGAATCTCCATGCGATTCCAATTCTTTCTCTTTGTATGCTTCTTATACGAAAAAGTAAAAACCTTACGAACAGATTTTTAACACGTACAAATTTTAATACAGTGGGATTTTTCTTCATTCCCTTGACAGTTCATCATATGATATCGTTATGTTTTAAGAACTAAAAACCCGTTGACATCCGCATGGGGCCCTATATTTCAGTCATTGTCATAACATAATTTTTAATAATAAACCTCCCTCAGCTATAGAAATCACGAAGAGAGCAATTAAAATGAAAAATATATCTTCTAAATCTCTCTCAAGTTGACACATTTTCCAGACGAATTATTACCCTGAGGAACAGAAGATTCCGAAATAGCGTTCTTTCTCTTCTGTCTTCCGTCCTCCCCTTTCCCAGTCTTCCTCAACCTTTCCTCTTCCAGAACTACAGTCGCCACACGGCTTCCGAAAAGTCTTCCGCCAGAGTTGTCGCCAACGAAAGCTAAGTTGCGGAAAATTTTCTGTCCACAATTAACGACTAGGCAGGATTGGTCTGGAATTCTCTTCCTTGGTGTCAAAACAACAAGTGACCTGCGGTCCCAGGTCTCAGAAAGTTGGCCGCTAGATGGATGGCCCGTGGTGACTTCCGTGGTCACCCCAGAAATAAATGGCTGGCACATTTGCTGGCGAATGGTTTGTCACTGGCGAGAAAATTTTGCTGTTGCTTCTTGGGGAAGGTTGGCGAGGTCGAAAGATTTGGCTGGATGTGGTCGAGATGTCTGTTTGGAAGTTTTGTTTCAACTGCTGTGTTTCGCCAGATTCGGGTATATTTGATGGTGGGAATGTAAAGTACAGATTATTTAGAATTTTAGGTTATATTATATATATATGTGAATTAAAACGCTCTTGTATGAAAATGTTTGGGCATGCTGTTAAATACTTAAACAGAATATGAGATATCTGTTTTACTTCAGTTTTGTTAACAGGGTGAATAAATATAACACCTACAAAGTGAAAGGAAAATGAGACTTGCGGAAATAAATAAAATGGCATAGTAACTTAGGTTGTCAAAAACACTATCTAAACTTACGTCAGTCGCAGTATCTTATAGATACGCATGCAGTTGACATTTATTAGCTGTTTTTAACTCATAACAATTTACTTTTGCTCACTTATATTCTCATTAGGACTAATTATTATAGTTACAAACGAAACATTATCAAAGCCGGATGAACATATCATAGAATAGATTTTATGTTCACGAGATACATCGCAACCATTTGATAATCATAAATATTTATTGCCACTAAGGGAAGGTAAAAATTATGAGAACACGAGGAAGAAAATAAGGCTGCTTAAATTCCTCACAAGTTTAGCCTTCCTCCCAGGGTGTGTAGCTTGATGAGCCTGTCATACTTTGCACCTTGAGAATGTAAAGACCGTAAAGATTCATTATTGCTGGAGATGGCTCAACCTTTCTCTTGAAATGTTGGACATCAAAGGCTTGTGTATCGACGGATAACAAATTTGGTAAAAACACTGGTATAAAGAAATTAAGCCACAATGAACATCACAAGAAGAAAAATTCTTACGCATTCATTAAAAATTAAGATATTTTATAAATGAAATTAAAAT
>BGPR01005203.1:26544-68098 GCA_013235015.1 Araneus ventricosus | reverse complement strand
ATTAGGCCAAAAATTTGACTTAGCTCTGAAATTTGGCATCAAGAGAGTTTTATGGCGCGTTTTGTGTTCAGTTTTGTCCTACAGCACAAAGAATCGTTTATGCACCTGATGATTATTATTAATCATCTGATGATTAATTAGGCCAAAAATTTGACTTAGCTCTGAAATTTGACATCAAGAGAGTATAAATTTTATCATAAACTCTCGATGCGATTTTGAGATATCGCGAATGTATACAAGTGTAGAATATAGCCTCAGATCTGTCTTAATCAATGGACTAAATGGGCCCAAGGTCGCCATTGATATAAAGGCCCCCAAACATTTACTACACTGATTTTATTTTAATTTCGAACCAAAAAATTAATTTAACTTAGTTATTCAAATTAAAGATGCAACCGTAAATATTTATTATATATACAATAAGAGGTGGCGTAATCTGACTTACAAATTCCTAATTTGAAGAAGGAGCCCATTTCCAAAATTCTAATCATTTATCAGAGAACAGGGGGCTTTTTCTTGTTTCTCTATTGTTTTATTCGATAGATATTTTCGTTAAACCATAGGCACTCAGATTAAGATTATTGTTAAGAGGGGTGATGATGCTTTACTACAAGGTGGTCGTGAATGACAGAGGTCCCATTTTCACACCAAATGGAGTATGGTCCGATTTTCACACCAAATGGAGTATGGTCCCATTTTCACACCAAATGGAGTATGGTCCCATTTTCACACCAAATGGAGTATGGTCCCATTTTCACACCGAATTGAGTATGGTCCCATTTTCACACCAAATGGAGTATGGTACTATTTTCACACCAAATGGAGTATCTACCTTCATCAAATTGAGAATGAAAATAAAAATATAGTTTCGGCCAAGGCTGCAGAAGTCCCTTTTTAAAATCAAGCGGTTCATATAAACTGTAGAATTTTAGGAACTTCTACTGCACAAAAATAGAGCAGGAAACGCCTTGACGCATCGAGAATTTTTTTTATTCATAGTTTTAGTCAACTTGAACTCGTTTCCAATTATTCTACAACTCTTGTTTTTAGTTTTCCGTGCATCCAGAATTCGTGTCTTATCTTAACTCATAAGTCACGAAAACTCCCACGCTTTTTACACTTTTAATAACTGCTCAGCTTTCGTTAGCAGAAGAGCAACAATTTCTCTGTTTTTTTTTCTTGTTCTGGGCTATTATTTCATTCTGTTAACTACAGAACACTATTGTTGAGGAAATTTATCATTCAGGTTGGTAAAAATAAGAGAAAAGAGAGAGTAGTTTATTATTACTTTGAGCAACAAGTTGTAACGCGCAGTCTGGGTTTGGAGAAACATATCATTAAAAATTAAAAAATGTAGAATAACTGTAGCGTTCGATTTTTCAGTCATAATAAATAGAATTATTACAAAATTATTGTTTTATTTTCATATGGCCTTCGTTTCTGTAATATATTCCTCACTTTCAGCACAGCACTAGTTTATTCGGTTACATCATGTCTCTTTCTTCCAATGTAATAACACATAACACATGCGGAGTCCATTCCATTTTTTTCATTATGTTTGGTAAGTTATAAATCATAAATATGAGAAACTTTCTGGAGGATAACAAGTTTATTAGTACCCGTGAACAAAAAATGCAACATTACATTTTCAGTAGATTTAATAAAATTCAAGCGGCAAAAAGCTTGCAATCCTCCCTTCCAGTGGTCTTATGTGCTAAGATGTAGCATATCTAACGAACATGATTCGGAGGAAGAAGTTTATGGGTTCAATCATCTAGCTGTGCTTTTCACCAGCGTTATTCAAAAACTGGCGGATAGATGTGCGCTTTAGCAACAAATTGTTCTCTGCGATAGGTTAGACTGCTAAGGTCAACATATGTTCTAAAACCGAAGGGCTGAGGTGACTCTAATCATTATTGAATGAATGAAAGAGGCTGTCTGTTTATCCCAAGGCGAAACACAAATGTGGCCAATTTCCCCTTTAAGTTCTCCAGGAAGTCAAAGAATCCCATATATAGAAGCTAATCCGAAAGTTATGAGCAGATTCCCTTTTTTCCTTTAGCTGTTTTGTTTGCTCCATTTTCTAATTAGTCGACACTTGCTGCGTTGTTGATGTGTAGTTGCATCGATTCAGCTAAAATTCCATAAAATGCTTGAGGTGTTTATAGATTCCACATCGGGCCGGTGCAAGGTCCATAGCGCCCCTAGGAAAAGAAAAATTTCATATAATGCTTTGGATGTTTATGGATTCCACATCGGGCAGGTGCAAGGTCCATAGCTACACTATTTAAAGTAAAATTTCATATAATGCTTGGGATGTTTATGGATTCCACATCGGGCCGGTGCAAAGTACATAGCGCCCCTAGGAAAAGAAAAAATTAATGCGCCTCTTACCAGTACTTACTCATACATATTAACATGCATAGTCAAACATAATATTGCCAAATATAAACAAATTTGATATAAGACATGCATTGTTTTTTTTTAAAGTGAAATCTTCAGACATTACAAAAACGGAAAACAATTTTCAGTAACTTTCATTAACTTGTATTTTATTCATCAATTTTCAGTTAACCTACTAAATAATAGTTAAATACGTGTTGGAATACAATATTATTATGAAGGGCTGAAATTCGACGAACAAACGACAACTTTGTCTGATTTACAAGCGCCTCTAGGTGGTGTTGTGACGCCCCTGGTCGCGCACCTAGGGTCACCTAATAGTAAAACCGGCCCTGATTTCACCTCATCTTTCTATAAAATTATAACGTCTATAAATTTTTGTACTTTATTACATTGCTTTATCTGATTTAATGTTTTTCTTGTATTTGTGTTGTAAATATATCAATAAATTCAAATCATTGCCTTCCGAATCCTTACCTTACACCCTCTTCCGAGTGCCTTACACCCTCTGGGTAGGCTGTGTTGATATAGGCAAACAAATAAATAAATGGTTTCATTTTAACTTATGAGTTTAAAAACAAGAAAATTCGATGCACGAATCGTTAAAAAGTCTCATCATAAATCGTAAAATAATTGTCACTTTCTCGTCCATCAGCTATCACCTACCGCTTCCATCAGATATCACCCACCTCTTCCATCACAGATAACGAATCGAACAAGTAAACATCCTCAGCTGAGCATCAACCATTTCCTGTATTAAACTCCAAATCAAGGTAGGCAGATAAAAAAAAGACGCCAGAAGCAGTGCGTCTCGCACGTACGCAGACGTCTTGAGGCGTTACTTTCCCGGGATGAGACACTCGAGAGGCACGCTTCTGGCACACTTCTCGGACGAAACGAGGCGTCCAAGACGACGAAATGGGGCCAGATGGGGGGACAGGCTGCGTAGATCCCGGAGCTCTGGTCCTGCGGTCAACCGTGTCCCCGAAGGACCACACCCGGGATGACCGCACGCGGAAGCTTTGGCGCCCGAGCGTGGAGGATGAAGCAGTTGCTGACATGGAGCACCTAGGCGGGTGGAATTCCTTCCGGTGCTGGTGGAATTTCATCTGGATCGAGCTTTCTATTTGATGGATTAGAATAGAACAGAGGTGCTGAAGGTTACCCTGCCCTATTAGCACAAGATGCCCTACAACTTTTTGGTTCTGCAGGCCACCTGTTGAGTTAAAGATATTTTGAGGCTCATTAACTAAAGAAACAAGTACAAATACAAACATATATAGTTATGCATATATTATATGCACGCATATGTCAGTAATTAGTAACATGCGACTCTTAAACCTCGAAAAAATGGGGGAAACTGTCAAATTCGATACATTATATCTCAGAAACAATGCAATTCACAAACTCATTTTTTTCTAGAAAAAATATCTGTTCTTTCTCTTATAGTACACACATTTTCAAATCTTTATATTGGTATACATTTTTTTGAAAGAGTAATAAATATGGGTGTAATTTTTGGAGAAAAATGAGATAGTCGCTTTGCGCGGATGAGTACGGATAAAATATTTGTCTAAACACAATAATTTGGGTATTTAAGTAATCCAAACAGTCTGTTTAAGAAACTGAACCTCAATTTATTAGCATTTAAATTTAATTTCTATTTTAGATACCAATTTAAAATAAAAATGGTAAAAATTGCTACAATTTCAACTTTCCTAACTCCCTAAAAAACCTTCTTCAGAGAAAATATGTACAGAAATGTAGTTCAATTTGTAGAACATAGCACAATACATTTTCAGTAAAAATTTTATGTAAAAATATTCAATAGTTCTTGAGATATCGTGCGCGCAATTTAAAAATAAACACATTTTGAGATATAGCGCTTTGAAGAGATGTATTTAAGTAATCCAAACAGTCTGTTTAAGAAACTGAACCTCAATTTATTAACATTTAAATTTAATTTCTATTTTATATACCAATTTAAAATAAAAATGGTAAAAATTGCTAAAATTTCAACTTTTCTATATTCAATGTTTACGTTGAATAGCTGATACATTTTCCTTCATAACTTTCATAATTATGGGAATTTTTTAACTCGGATTGTTTTAAGTTGTTCAGGAAAGACAGGAGAATAATATATATATTTTTCATAAAATCGAAAATTTTCGAGGTTTAACAGTCGTATGTCCCCTTAAAAATATATTGTTTTATAAGGCAAAAAACAAGTGACGACTCTTGAACTTGACGACTCCCTTGACTTCAACTCTTGGTTAGCGTTCCGAGACCCACAATTTTGGAACCGATGCCCTGTAATATTCATACGATATCTTTGCGATGTTGTGAGGCATTCAAGACATTGTAGCAATATCGTGGAGATGTCGTAGAATATCTTGTGCTGTATAGAATATCATGTTGCACGATATTGCTCAATATTTTTCGATATTATATAATATTATAAGGTATTGTGGAATATTATACGATTTTGCGAATACTGTTCATTACCGGACAATGTTGTGCGTGTTGTACAATAAAATTGTGCTTCTGAGAAAACGTGCTAAAGGCTATCCAAGGTTGTATAGTATTGCTAGATATTATACATTACTATAAGGTATTATACAATATTGCGAATACTGCACAATACCGTACAATACGTTGCATATTGTACAATATAGTTATGCTACTGAGAAAGAGAGCGTTATGTGCCCTAACGCGAGAAGGTATTTTTATAAAGAATAGCAAATATATTTTTATATCAATAAAATCATTCAATTTTTAATGTGATGCTAATATGAAATGAAAATTTAAAATCTACTCTCTCTCTCTCTCTGTATATGAAGATACGCCAAAATCGATTACGTTTTCATCTTTTCGCATTTGAACTATACTAAGAGAAATGATTTCAATTGTCAAAAAATTCTATCTCGAGGTTTTGATGTATATCTCCATGAGAACTACAAACATATTTTGGGATTACGTATGTATGTCTGTCGGTCAGCGACGGTAGGCTTGGATGAAATATATCAATGGATCTGTCTATCCCCGTGTAGTGCAGAAGTTAAAAAAATGAAGCAAATCATTTTAGAAAATTAAAAAAAAAAGGACGGGAGACTGTCTTTTTCAAACAGCCACTTATGTTTAAATTCGTAGGACTACTTTACTCGAATGACTCTTTTGTTCTTCGAAGTTACTCGGTTTCGCTTTGTTACTCGCGATTCTCTTTTATTTCTCGTAGCTTCTCGTATTCTCTTTGTTACTCGCGATGCTCTTGTTTCTCGAAGTTACTCTCAATTCTCTTTTGTTTTCAACTCCATTTTCTAAATTTTCAACTCAATCATGAAATCTCGCTCGTGAGAACGTGGCAAGCGAGAGCGTCAGCCAATTGTGCGTGCGCACCTCATGCGTGTGACGTCACCAATTCATGCGTATTTCTGCCCAACTTTGCGACTCAGTAGTCGCTGAACTACAACTCCGATTTTCAATATTTTTTTTGTAACTTCTGTTGTTACCTTTCATCTCTAAAATAAGACATTAGTTATGTTTTTAACATATGTAGTCACAGAGATATAGAGAATCTCCCATACAATGTTTTCTGCGGCGTTTTGGCGTGTGAATCAAATTTCTTCCTGAGACCCCAATGCGAGGAACGTAGTCCTACGTTAAAACACAAAAATATAAAGATTAACTTTAAATATTAAAAAAATGGCTCAATTGTATATTTGGGGATGCTTATTTGATAAAGAAGAAATTTCTTTAGTTGATAGCGCAAAATTAATGAAAAAGTTACGGGTGCTTGGCTTCTTTCTACTTAGTGGAAATGAGAATTAGACCCTAATTTAAAAAAAAAACCTTTTTCATACTGTTTTATTTTGCATTATTGATTGACTAACCGATTGTAAATCAAGAAAGGGATTGTTCGAGAGCAAATTTACTATGCATTATCTTAAACATGGAAATAGAAAATTATCTAGTGTTTTAGAACGGATTTTTTCAATAAACTTATCATGCACAAGGAATAAAATTGTTTCCAGTTGAAACAGTAGATAATTTCATTTGTATTAGCTATCGATTTAACTTCAAAATTTTGTTGCAGCGATTTATTGCTGATGAATTTTTTCCTAACACACTTTTACAGTTTATGATCATTAAGCTGCAATTTCATATTTTTTGAAAACTTGATACATCGTAAAAGAAAGTAACAATCATACAGCCAATTGTTTTTGACACCTCAACAGTAATTAAAACCACAGATATAACTCAAATAAAATTATTAATGGGCCCTAAAGCTAACTCATCTCATTTTTATAGACAACTTATCAAAAGGCTTCGAGCTCAATTAAAAACGTCTTTTATCGCTTTTTAACTATTACCCCAATAAAACGCCTTTCAAGACATAGCCATCCCCACCACCAGTGGAAAAAAAAAACTTAAAAATTCGATAATATAAAACCCGAAGCACCCGATAACATGTACATTATCATAAATTCTTAACGCGTTCTAAATTCTTGGCGCGTTTTGGCTGGAGAAGTTATGAGCCCTAATCTTTACCTTTTTCCCCCCTCGCCAATAATGGCGCCATAATTCCATAGTTATAGCTTCCCAGATCGGGCCTTTACTGCGGTAATTGCTTTTTATTACGTCATAAGGCGACCGCTAAATTGACTTTATCATAATTATTGTGGCGTTTACAATAATAACTTGGCACGGGGAACGGCGCTATCTAAATTAATGAGAAGAAGCTATTGGCGATCGTGTTTAAATAATTTACGACTTGGCCTTTTCAGCGACCGTTTTAAATACTGCTCTCGGCAGGAAACACGCACTCATTGTAACGAGGTGATTTTTCGCCTATCTCGATAGCGCCAAGGTGACTGCTCTTGGCGGAATTAAAAGCAGTTCGGTAGCTGCTACTGGCGCACGTAAATGTGTGATCAGTGATTGGGGAAGTGTTATTTTAAAGAGTTAACAGAATCCGCGGTATTGTTCCCATTGTCACAGTCTAAAATCCATTGTGGTGGGCATAAATGATGCATATATCTCGAATTGGTGGCTATTACAAGAAATGGGCGTTGTGTTGTTATTATGAACCTGTGAGATGTTGAAGGGAAAATTAACTCTTTAATGACACATAGGTCACACTACGATGGAGGTCCTCAATCTATTAGTATTGGGGCCGAACTTAAGATATCATTTTTAATCCCTTGCCGTGAGTTTTGTGAAATTTCCTTACCTTTCCAGTGGACACTGATATTGTAAATAATTAGCTTTAGTGACCAGCTAATTTGCTAAGATTACTGCTTACAGAAAAGTTCAGTTAAATCTTTTATGCATAGCTTAGTCTTAATGGTTCCCCAACAAAGTGTTTTTAAACTTCAAACTTTGTTAGACATTTAATCCGTACTATTTAAGAAGTCTTATGCCTATTGTACTATGCACTTTCTTATCTCTCTTTCATCTCGTTTAAAATTTGAGCTTTAATCTTAAAAGGGAACTGATTCAACTTTAAATAACCCAATAGATTACGGAATCGAAGCAAGTTAATAATATAACAATTTATAAAATGATTGTTTTAAAATAAAATAGATCATTTATCAGTTGTGAGGAAGATGATAAATAATTAGGTAAAAATATTTCGAAACGGTAGGGATTGTATATTTATTATTATAGCAACAGGAATTGTATATTTATTATTTTTCTTATTTTCTAAGATTTTACAAAAAAATATTTTGCATGTTTTCACTAACAATAGCATTTCATACAACCAGCATTTTTAACTCTAATGATTCAATTCCGCTAGTTGTTATTGGTTGATTATAGGTACATAGGTAGGCATAATACAAAAAATGGATTTTTGGACTCGGACCAGTCTATAATGTGTAGATTCAGTCAAATCTTGAGATCGAATTCGTTGACGATTACAATACAATCTCTTTCCATATTTCGATTAGTAGGTAGTAACACTACAGTAAAATCATCATAAAAATGCGTTATAGTATATTTTTCTAACAATGTCTTGAGACTAATCATGCCAAGTTTTCAGGTAGAAACACGCATTTTTATACCATGGAACATTCGCATCACTTTCTCGAGACCCATTCAGAAAGGCAGGCAATGACTCTCATTAAAAGCGCGGTGTTGAAAATTCGTCTCTGTAATCTCGACCTCTCCTCCACAAAAAAGAATCTCGTCCACCCTTCACTCTCGGGCCTATATCTACATAATTAAGTTTTAATAAGCACGTCTGGTTCCTGGCCGAGGTGCCGATTACACCCCAAAACACCTCTTCATTTTGGGAGGAGATGGCTTGACCCGCTCGACCCGGGAGAGGGACCCCCACGCAAAAATGCTTGACCCCCTGACCTCACCTGTCGTGCCTTACCGCATCTGCATGCATCCGATCGACACTGCGGTCGCTCCTCCAAATGAGTAAGTTCCAGCGAAAGAGGCACACCTCTTTAAGGTGACATTTAAATTAAAGCGAAAATGCCTCCTCTTTTCCTTCACTATCGCTTCGTCTTGAGGTTCAACTTCACTCTTTTCTTCGGGCGCTTTCTTTGTTGGATAGTATGTTCTTAATATTTTGTCAATGTTGAAGTGAAACAATTTAAAGGGGATTGCACCCTTTAGTCCGCAACATCGTAGCATGATACTGCTTTAGGTTTGATTCGTCCGTCTTTATATTACAGTAGAGTCTCCCTACAACGAAGTCTCCCTACAGCGAATTTCTCCCTATAACGAAATTTTTAATCGGAATGTTAAATAACATTCAAAATATTCTCCATATAACGAAGTGGTTGTCTCCCTATAACGAATTTTTTCAGACCTTTATCTTTTCGATTTTTGTCATTTTTGAAGAAAGTTGCTAATTTCTGTGCACACAAATCGCTCACACGTGCCTGTTTCTGGAACCACTCGCATTGTTCATTCCAGCGATAACATATAACAATAGAATGCTATGTGAAGGGTAATGCAGTTGTGGGGACCTGTGTTTCTACAGAGGGCGCAACATTTCTAAGGGGCAAGATTCCAAGAATCGGGGTGGAGTAGGGGTGGAAACAGCAAATGGATGTGACAATACGCATTTTATGTTTATCCTTACTAGTACATGTTATTCTCTAAATTGGTGAATTTTCTTTACTTTTGAGCATTTTGTTTATACAATAAAAATTAGTATAATTTTAACAAATTTATAATAAATATTACTTCATTTTTAATTGAAAGTCACAATTAAATATTTTTGAACTTTAGCACATACTAAAAGGTTTGTAACATTTACTTAAATAACTGCAAAAATCTCTAATCTCCGCATAACGAAATTTTCTCTATAGCGAATTTTTCAACTGGAACCAAGCGATTTCGTTATAGGGAGATTTCACTGCATTTTTTAAATTTGACTCTTAATCATAGCAACGATAGCATGCACGCAAAAAATGTGTTTAATATTGTTGCAATGCAAGAGTAATAACGTTCACAGAAAGATATACATAAAAATAAAAATTGGGTTAACCGTCAGTTTCTGTTATCCGTCATCGTCTGAGAAAACATCAACAACAAGCAGACATCTTTAAAATTGTCCACGATTACTTTTACATCCTTCTGTATAAAGCTGGAAGTGACTGTACTGTATGGTGGACGTGACTGATTGTCGAATGAAGGAGATGACAGATTATTTTAAACTACCTTAGATATACAGTAGAAAAACAAAAAAATTAAAAAAAGGAAAAAAATATGTAGAAGAAACAGAAGAAGTAAACAATAACGATAACAATACACCTTTTTGCGCGCCCAACGCAGCAGCACCTAGTGATTGCATCGACAAAATTTTCCTACAATTAACCAACAAATCACTATAAAATTAAACAACAAAAAATTATCTAATAATTAAAAATAATTAAAACGCATAAAAGAAAAATTAAAAAATAAAAGAAAATACAACCAAAATGGAAGGAATGAAAGAGAACTCGAATGGCGAACTTTTTCAAAGAGCCACTCGCCAACGGAGTTCTAATATGGACAGATTTTCTGTCAAGGGTAAGACTGCAAAGTCAAAATTATACACCCTGTGGCCTGAATTTGGGCGCGCAAAAAGGTGTATTGTTATCGTTATTGTTTACTTATTCTGTTTTCTTCTATATATTTTTTTCTTTTTGGTTTTTCTATTATTTGTATTAATATTTTCTTAGAAGTTCCTGCATATGCGATATTCTGTATAATACAAAGAGTTTTAATTAATTCTTAATTTTTAATATCCTTTGTTAAATTTCATTAATTGTAACTGTTAGATATATAGTAGTATATTTTTATTAACCTTTTATTTGTGTACATTAACCACTCTTTTATTGAAGTCTATATCGATCGTTTTGGAAAAATCAAATACAATATGTCTGTATTATTCACTTGTAAAGGATTTTACTTTCATCTTCGTCCCAAGCCAGCAGTGAAATCATGTTATTGTATCACGGGTTAAGAAATTTCTGTTAATAAAAATCAAATACAACATGTATGTATTATTCACTTTCAAAGGATCTTATTTTCATCTTCGTTCCATGTCAGCAGTGAAATCACGTTACTGTATTATGTATTAAGAGATTTCTGTTAATAAAAATCAAATAAAATATGTCTGTATTATTCACTTTTAAAGGATTTTACTTTCATCTTCGTCCTAAGCCAGCAGTGAAATCACGTTATTGTATTATGTATTAAGAGATTTTTGTTAACTGTCTATTCGGTTGTCCTTCACGTCCCTGGTCCGGACGATGATGGTTAATCGAAGTTATACTGTAATTCTAAAAATCTTCTTCTTCGAACGCAGGAAATTCTAGTACGTAAAGATTCATCAAACCCCGAGGTCACACTTTTTGACGATTGCACTACATTCTGTTTCTGTATTTCGTGTTCAAAAAAGCAAGACTCGCGTTCAACCTAGTTATATTGATAGATATCTTAGTTTGAAGAGTTTTACCGTTGTGCAAGGCAACTAAAGAAACTTTTTGTTTTCTTTAACCCTTTTTGAGTCCGTGGGAATATACTTCCGCCAAATTCATCAATTTTTGAATGCATTTTTAAAAATTGGCATAAGTTCTCGCCAAATTTTTAGATGAAACAAAAACCTGGATGTTCCAATTTCTTACCTCAAACCGTCTTACTTGGTAATTAAATATTAATTAATAAAATTAATTAACAAAAAATAATGCCATCCAATAAGCCAAATGAATTTCTTCTCTTAAATTAATCTCAATACCAAAGTTGTTTTATTATACCAGTACTAGAAAAAATAGCCTTATAAAGAGTTAACAGGGAAAATCCCTTCGACTAAAATTAATTTTGCGATATTGTCGAAGCAACTAATGCTATTCGTGTTAAAGTGAACGCATTTCATGTTGCACACGATTTTTTATAGAAAAGTTTTTAACTACTAAAATAAAAGCCAGGATGATTTTTTCTATAATTTTCTCTACAGTTTTCGTCACAACTCTTTATATATACATGATTAATTAATTTGGCACTTTATATTAATATCTCATTTGGAAGTTATAGACATAGATTAGCTAGAGATTTTAAACAATAGTCAGATGATGAGGATGACAACTTAACCATCTTTCCCTCTCCAAATTTTCACACCACATGAGGCGGGGGTTGTTTGACCCCGGCGGATTCACCGTGTACCATGGTGGGATTTTATTCCGATTCCAACACTCACGTCGGGCAGTTATCCTAATGTGTTAAACAAATAGATGTAAACAAGGCAATAATTGACACCCTAATCTCTAATTTAAAAAACAAGTCTTCGTGTTAGTGTTTAATTTTGCCTTTCAGGTAGATAGTTAAAAGTAAACCAAATAAGAATGAAGGGATGTCAATTACTATGGTGTCAATTACTCATCTGTAGGGTGTCAATGACAGATTCTGCAGTATTTATTCTCGATAATATTGCAAAATACTTTCCAGGGATAATTCTTTTTATGGTCCCCTTTATTCAGCTTAAAGTAGAGCAATTCAGGAAAAGTTGCAATCAATCACAACTTGATTGAACTATTTTTACTATTTTTCCGTGAATTAATTATATAAATATTGTCTTAAAGGTGCCAATAACTGTCTCGTTTACCCTTCAAGCCCACGGAGTTGCATTTATTGATCAAATAGCAATAGGTTATATCATAATAAACCCTTCATGATCTGGAGGAGAGCGCAAATTTGAAATGAAGAATTCACAGGATAGATAAATCGAAATAAAAAATGCAAAAGATAAACACAGCAACAACTGAAAAAAAGCTAAGCTAAAGAAAAGGAAAGTGAAATAGACTAACACCAACAACTGAAAACAAGCAAAAAAAAAAAACCCCCGAAGGGGGGGGGGGGGGGGAAGAAAAGAAAAACTTAAGAGAAAGGAGGAAAAAAAACTTCGGCAAAAGTTCACCTTAGTTCAATAAACTGTTCAAAACACATCCGTCAATAACAACCACAGTAAATTTTAAGGAATAAATATCTATAACATAATGGAATACAATTAATGCAAAATATCAATATAACCAAAAAGACAGGACTATCAGAACAAAATTCAGTACATAATCAAAAATACATTATAGAGCAAAAAATAATGAATAGAAATCTATGTCAATACATAAACATAATAAGCAGTGGTGGCTCGTCAGCTCAGAAACAAGCAGTGCTGCAGAAGTTGTACAGACCTAAGTTGTAGGAAATTTTGTGCTGATTATTTTGGTATGTAATGATGATATACTAAAAATTGTTAGTTTTTGAGTTATAAGCAAAAAAAACGGAGGGATTTTTTTTATGTTTTTGGTTATAACTAAAATTCCAACAAAAATTAATGGTGGCAAACCTCAGATTCGTAATCAGCACCCGAAAAACGCAAAGAAGCAAAAAATTACAACTTCTCCAGAATTGGATTTCAAAAAAAAAATGACTTAACGACTGAACTACTGAGAAAAATCGAAAAAAAAGCCAAATGAGGAAGTCGCGCCAATCGTGAGCTGCTCCGGAGTGCAGCTCAAATGAATGCAACTTCAAGCGGAGAAATGGTTGTTTTTCTCCCGCTTCGCGTTGATCATTGCGTTACTTTCATATCCTGAGGAGCGGCAAAATTTTCTGCAGTTCTGATCTGTCTCTCTCTTAATTCTTGATTGATTTTCCATCTTCCTTTTGCATTTTTTATTACTTTTTTGCCATTTTCGTTGATCACTGAATTCTCAAAGTGGAAAAGTAAGCCAATTAGAATAAAAAGGAAAAATACAATATTTTAAAACAATTTCAGGGGGGGACTGCAGCTCTGCAGCTCCTATGGACGAGCCGCCACTGATAATAAGGCACATTTTACTACTGAGTCTTTGCTGGAATCGGGTATCTTTGGGTCCTCAGTTTGCGATTTTTGACGAGATTTAGAGTAAGCAAAGCGAGGACAATGGGTGTCTAACCCCGTTAGATTTGCTCTTTTCAGAGATGTGTGGGAGAAAGGGGATGACAACTTAACTATTCCAAGAGCAGTCTCCGGCCGACAACAGTGGGAAAATTCGAAGCACGCACCAACAAACAATAACTTAGCTAAATATATTTCAAAATATTATCTTAAAATTCTGTTTAACTTGTATGAATGGCAGTGTGAATGATTGATGTGAGATTGGCAGATGAAGGATTGAATGAATGAGGATCACCATGACATAATAACCTTAAATTTCCCTTTCAGATATTGAAAGTAAAAATCGCGCATTTTATTAGGGGTGTAGGCAAAATTTTTAGGCGCATTTTATTTATGGGTAAATCAATATTTTCAGATCCAGCCGATTAAAGAAATGTACCGGAGGTTGAGAGCCTCGAGCTATTGTACTCCTCACAAAAAAACACATCGTTTGAGCGTTAGACGAGATGTATGGTTTTGGATTCGTAATTGCTTTATTGTTCGCCTTGTATGCAATCTATAGATTCATATGCAAAGATCGTGGTTTGTGGCAAGGATTCTTTAAAAGTGGGGTTAAATAGAATTATAGCAGGGACTTGGCAAATTTTGCTGCGCTTTCTTGTTTCTTATACTTCAATATTTGCAATAAAAAATAACTAAGAAAATTCGCTTGTATTGAAACCTATTTTAAAACTCACTGAATAATTATTTTAAGCAGATTATTTTTTTTCAGTTTTGTGATGTAGACAAAATTTTTCAAGCGAAAATACAATCTCGAAAAGTTTTTCTCCCGAAAATGGCTATCGAGTGAGAAAAAATTAAGAAACTTTTATTAATAGGTGAAGAAATATGAGTTTGTATTTCTTAAGTGCACTGAAAAACAAATTGGTGAAATGCATGCAAATCGTCCTAATGTACCAAAATCCACCCTTTGCTACAGGAAAAAATAATCTTAAAGAAATAAAAGCAAACTTATTTATTAATTCATTTAAAATTTAATAACATTGGTCATTCGACTAAAACGGCTCCCGGAAGGCTATTTGCCATCTAAGTTATGGAGCAACCAAATCAATTTTTGCTAAACTTATTGAAATGCGAATTTCATAGATTTGCATACAGCAGGGTTTGGTAACACGTTTGTGGATAGGAGAAAGAAAAGATAAACAAAATGAAAATATTCAATGAACCAGTTAGATATTACTTTAAAGTGCATAATAATTAAGGTTGTGTAGAGTTGAATGCATGATAATATGGTTTATAAATTTAAATGTTATAGCATTCATATAATTCTGCATTACAATGAAAACGAATGTTGTAGCACTCACGTCTACAAACGTGTTAATCCAGGAATAGCGTTTCGAAATATGGCGGCCATAGACACTTTCATCGCTTTTCCAGATTCTTCAATACTTTCAAGATAAAACAGTTAAAAAAATCATATCGATTGAAAAACATTTAAGCAAAGCTGAATCACCAATTTAGGTTGAACATGTTTTTCTTATTTATGGTTAATTAATGCGTCACTTTATCGTTTTATTTATCTTTAATCTTTCGATTTTATAATGGCAAGAAGAAATTATACAAATATGTATTTTCCTCGCAGATTTGTTTACGCAAAAAGTTTCAAGAAATAAAATTACGAAAATTCTTTTGTGTAAGTATTTTCGCTTTTGTTAAGCTACAAAAGGATTTTGTGCTCAGTAAATAATTATTCCGATAAAAATTCTGCTTTGTGTCTTGATAATGATATTAAAAAAATCAGTGAAAAAGTTTTCATCGTAAATATTTGTGCCAAAGAGCACTGCAATTTCGAATTTCCGATAATTTTCATCCGACAAGATAAATGTTTTGAAAATAGCTAATTTAATACCGTAAATTTTAACCGCGCAAAGTATGATATTTATTTAACAAAAATTGAGTAAATCTACATAAGTGATAGTAAAGAATGCTGGAAGAATAGTTTAAAACTTAACTTTGAAATTGAATTCAATCATATTTAATTATTAAAATCGTTAATTTTAGAATTTATGTTTCCTTAATAAAGACTTTTTTTCTTATGTTAAAAAATGCAGTTAGTAAATAATTTTGGTAATCAAATATTAAACTATAGTAGAACTATAGTTACTAATATAGTTATAATATAGTTACTGTCCGGACTGGTGCTGTGACGGATAACCGATTAGACGGATAACAGAAATATTTTAATACATATGCACAGTGACGTGATTTCACTGCCGGTAGTGAAGCATGCAGCTTTAGCAAAATTAACTTAACATTCAGGATATATCTTCATCTTATTTGAATAAAATTTTGAAATCTCTAATCTATACCAACCCGGATAGGAGCCACATGAGCTCTAGAGACGGCGGTGTGGTGTTAAAGTGTTAAAGCTTGCAATCCCGACGAGACTTTTCATTTTAACTGTTTTTGCATAAAGTATCAATCACGTGATTGACTGATTGCGGTGATATACTTAATTGTATTTATTTTGCTGTGCGAAACAGAACCGTTAGAAACAACGGATCATTTGAAAATATTTTAATCAAATTTAATTAAAATGATGATTTCTCATTATCTAAATTTTACAAAATTTTTAACAAGTATTCTGAAGTGGATTTTTTCATTTGTTCTTTACGGTTTGCAGAAGTAATGGTTTACTAATTCCAAATTCTTAAAATGCTTTTTAATATTTTAAAATTGAGTCAAAATTACTCTTTTTTTAAGATTCGGTGTATTTAACAGTGTACTTTAATTCATCTTGTCTTTTTTTATTTTTTTATGTTTTCAGTTTTTGTAACACAACACTATAAATGGAGTTTTTTTCTGTAGTGTGCCTTTCCTTCTGTAAATAAAAAAATAAAAAAAACAAATGCATACTGAAGTCTCATCTATGCTTACTCCGAAGGGAGGTATAGAGAGTTTATAATATCTCAATCTCATGAAAAGACACACCTAAAATATTCATTCCGAATGGCAAGCAATAGATTTCAAAAAGACACAAATTCGGAAAATATGGATCCATAATACGAGAGTATTGTATAACAAAACACAATGCCCCTTCTCAATCTAAAACAATCACCCCGAAAAAACAATCAACCACTACAAAATGAAACACCCGCGTCGACATAGACAAGCCGCCGTTCTCAATATTTACTTACTACACCGCCATCACGTGACCCCATCTGTGACGTCACTACCAAACCATTATACATCTCTCCCCGTAATTTGTCGCAGCCGTTCCACCCAGCAGTGGTGGTGGGAGGGGGCGGAAGGAAAAAAAAATTCCCTCTCCGGACGCAACCTGTAATAAGGTTCGAATCCTATATACTTAACTCGTTCTGGTTCCACCCTTATAATTCTGTAGTCCTCTTTCGCTTAAGTAATAATAATGGACACCGGTTGGACTCTGGGGGCGATCCTCAGTCCAGGTGTGGGTTGGAGAAGATAGTTTGGCAAATAATTGTTAAAAGTTGGTGTTCCGAAAAAAGGAAAAGAGTAGTCGGTTGGTAGTACTTATTTTAACCATTTGGATTAAAATTTAACTAGCTGATTTTCCAAGAACGTAAATTTTGAGAATTATTGGTCATATATTTCGTAAAATACTTAAGATGTCTTGCTTGAAAAAATTCAATTAAAGAACCATCTTTTCACTGGATTTTTTAGCAAGTGTGGAATGTTAAAATGGTATCCATAATGAAGAAACCCGAATAATCTACAGTGGATATTGGGACAATGCTAAAATGGTATATCAAAATTGAAGTATATTTAGAAAGACAACGTCCAAAAATTTCTGTTGGAAATTATAGATAAAGTGGAACATGAATTCAGATATTCAAGAGTTACAATGAACTAGTCATTGTAACTCTTTCGCACACAATTATTAGTTCATCGAATTACAGAATTTATGATAATTCAATCTGTAACTAAGCCAAAGTGGCCATTAATTTAAAGATGAAAATAACTTGGACACTCTTAAGCATATCAGGTGGCCTTTACCTGCTTAAATATAAAGTATTTGACCCATATAGATATGTCATCTAACCAGAAGGTTAAATAAATTCGTAGATCAAAGAGTTATATAGAAAGAGACAAAAATAATCCTTTATAGACAACGTCCAAAACCTTCTGTTGGTAATCAAGAGAAACATGAATTCATGATATTCAAGAGTTGAAATGAACTAGTTATTGTAACTCTTTCGCACACAATGACTAGTTCATCGAATTACAGAATTTATGATATTTTAATCTGTAACTAAGCCGAAGTAGCAATTAATTTAAAGATGAAAATAGCTTGGATGCGCTTAAGATTATCAGGTAACCTTTACCTGCTGAAATATAAAGTATTTGTCCCATATAGATATGTCATCTAACCAGATGGTTGAATAAATTCGTAGATCAAGAAGTTATATAGAAAGAGACAAAAATAATCCTTTCTTTCTTTGTTTTACCGATAATTAAATATGGCGTTTCTTTGAAATTGAAAGCAACTACCAAAGAAAGAATTTGAAAAGAAGGTATTCTGACCATTTGGATTAAAATCTAACGAAGTTGATTCTACAAGATCGGATGCGTCCTTGAACTATTGATAATTTATTTGATAATACTAATATAACGAATGCTGAATGCTATGAGTTTATGCTTAGAGTTCTGGATTTCCTTTCAAAACAAGAGACTCAAATTTTAAAATATTATAAAATTTCTCTTTCGAATGAACAGAAGCATCTAGCGACCAAGTGATCGAGTATCTGGTTTGAGACCAAACAAATTTACTCCCTCTAGTGGTCGTCGCGATTGTCTAGTGGTTATGTATTGGCTTCGGAGCCAGAGGGTTCCAGGTTCTTAACCCTATTTCACCAAAGGCCAGCTGTGTATGTGGGCCTGTTGGACGCTAAATCAGACGTAGTGTCCACAAGTCCTCCCGTTGGTGTGGTGCGCAAGTTTGGAGAGGGGGTGCCAGCTCAAATGTCGTCCTCGTCGTCTGACCGCGGTTCAAAATTACGAGGTCCGTCCCCAAACAGCCCTCGTGTTGCATCAAAACTGGACGTTAATATAACTAAAACTAAAAAAATTCATCCCTCTATGTATCGTAGAAATTTTGAGACAGTGCTCCCGGCTCAGAAGTTGTTCCTATCATCTGTCATCTAAACAGGGTTCAGAAAGACGAGGAAAACGCTCTGATGTAGCTTCAAAATGAGACGTTCATCCCAAGATGCTCTGGTGAAACTTGAAAATGAAACGTTCATCTCAAAATGCTCTGATGCAGCTTCAAAATGAGACGTTCATCCCAAAATGCTCTGATGTAGCTTCAAAATGAGACGTTCATCCCAAAATGCTCTGATGTAGCATCAAAATGAGACGTTCATTTAGCTTAGCAAAACTAAACCAAAACTGAAACATCTGTAAGTAGTAATCTAATAGTATTTCTTAACCATTTAAGTTTACATTTACCAAACGAAGAATTGTAATCCTTCACAATTAAAAGTGGGACAAAATAGTTTTCACGCTAAAATTGACTTAAACACCAAATATAACTGTGGTTGCTCATACTACCCGCCACATTTCGATTAAAGATAGTTAATAACTTTAAACTTTTATTATTTTGTGTGCGAGAGTCGTAGGTCTAAAGAAAGATCTCCATAAAAGTCGAACAATTTTCGTTGTAAATTTAGAGTTTTATTTTACAGAATATTGATTAATGGCTTTTAAAACAAAATTTTGCCCAAATAGATCAGTTACTTCAAATGCATTGGAATCGTATTTACGACTATATAATTTGGCGTTATTATATATTAGGTAGTTTTACCTGTACCGTCGATTTGAATTTTCACTGACTAAAGTTTCTTTATTCCCAGGCAGTATTGATATTCATATTCAGCTAACAAAAACTTGTCATCTGTAAGTTTGCAGCAAATGTAATGAATCATCAAGATTCTTGTAGAATGCCTGCAAGAAAAGTGTAATTATTAATCAAGAATTTCGTCGAAGAAAGCCTGTAAGAAAAGAGTAATTAATAAACAAGAATGTTATAGAAGAAAGCCTCTTAGAAGAGGGTAATTTAATAGTCAAAAATGTTGTAGGAGAAAGCCTGTAAGAAAAGTGTATTTAATAGTCAAGAATATTGTAGAAGAAAGCCTTTAAGAAGAGTGAAATCAATAGTCAAGAATGTTTGAGAATTCAGTCTTTAAGAAGAGTTTAATATTCAAGAATGTTGTAGAAGAAAGCCTGTAAGAAAAGTGTAATTAATAATCAAGAATGTTGTAGATTAGTTTTAGTTATATTAACGTCCCGTTTTGAAGCAACACAAGGGCTATTTTGGGACGGACCTCGTAATTTTGAACCGCGGTCAGATGACGAGGACGACACCTGAGATGGCACCCCCTCTCCAAACTTCCACGCCACACCAACGGGAGGACGTTTGGCCATTACATATAATTAAACGTGCAACAGGCCCCATACACGGCGGATCTTCAGTGGAATCGGGAAGAATGTTATAGAAGAAAGCCTCTTAGAAGAGAGTAATTGAACAGTCAAAAATGTTGCAGAAGAAAGCCTGTAAGAAGTGTGTAATTAATAACCAAGAATATTGTAGAAGTAAGCCTGTAAGAGGAGTGTAATTAATAACCAAGAATGCTGTAGAAGAAAGCCTTTAAGAAGGGTGAAATCAATAGTCAAGAATGTTGTAGAAGACAACCTTTAAGAAGAGTTAAATTTTCAAGAATGTTGTAGAAGAAGGCCTCTAAGGAGAGTGCAATTAAGAATCAATAATGTTTAAGAAGAAAACCTCTAAGGAGAGTGCAATTAAGAATCAAGAATGTTTAAGAAGAAAGCCTGATTTCTGTATTCACTAAGAAGCTATTCTTGGTTCCGAATTCGGCGAGTAGTAATCAAGTTCTTTTTGCTTTGCCGAGAACTTGAAGTTGGGCTGATTCTTTAAAAGCTGCTTTCCAGCAATGGATTCTCTCTCGATGGAAAGCGAGTAGGCTTAACCAACGTCCCACTGCAAGAAAAAACCATTCTAGAAAAAATTACAATTTAATATAGAAATATTGCTAAAAGTGAAGTAAAAGGTACAAATCTACAGAAATATTCCGCAACAATTTCTCTGGAATTTTTCCTAAATGAAAGAGATTGAGATTGTCTGAGATTTTCTTCAAATTCACATATCGATGATCATATGAATCTTATAAACGGATTCATAATATCAGTTTGAAGCTGAGAAAATGCAGAATTTTTTCTTTCTTTTCCTTCATACGTATAAATAACAAAAGACTGTTCGGTGAACAAAGTAAGAAGCCAATTTACAGTCTCAGTTTTATTCAAATAAACAACACGTATAGATGCAGAACGGCAGTATTCACAACGATGTGACGATAAACCTCCCTGAAAGATTCGCAGCTATTTTCATAGCATAGTTACAAAATGTCAACTACCAATTCAATCTAAATTAATCTATTCGCTTTTAGCTGATAACTGCACCAATACATCCCATCAGTCACCTATTCGGTATCATATTTCTCCAAATTGTAATATTTTCTAGGATTTTCAAGAAAATCTGCAAACAACGTTGTGGATCGAGATACAATACAAATTTTGTGTTTTATTGCATTGGGTGTTGGGTGATGGGTTGGCGTGGATAATAAATAAATACAATATAACGTCAATCCTGAAAAACTATATTTTTGTTGCCAGACTTGAAGGCAGATCGTACATTGGTCTGCAAGTTTTGGCTAAGATTCATCTAAACATCAACCCTTAGTTCCTTAATATCTCAGTAAAAGATTATCTCTCACTACAGCGAAAATGGCAATACGCGCACATTTTGAATCGAAATTTATTTATAACTAGCTGTGTGGCCCGGCGTTGCACGGGCTATCACGAATAATAGGATATTCCCGGGCGGAGAAAAGTGAGGTCACGTGAGACCTTGGGATCCATATATTTTCATATGCCCCGCTTCCGTTTTTCTCTACAATCAACAAATATTGTCACTTACTTTCCCTAACAAACGTTACGAAGTTAAACACTTTAATACAAAAAAAGAAAGAAAAAAAGCATGAAAACGATTTTTTCCATTGTTAATCAGTCCAAACACAGAAGCTCGCTCAAAAAGAAATACCAGCTTCCGTTAAATAAATTAAAAAAATGCAACACCGGATGCGAAAACTAATAAAAGGGGGAAATAAGAATCCGCCGTGAATGATTTCACCATGCTGCCAATAGATGGTAACACGTCACTTCATTCATTTTGATGTTTTTAATTAATATCTTTTTAACTAATTACAATTTCGGAATTTAGGTAGTCGAAATGGATTCCTTGGATTATTTTCCATCTTTTGGTACTTAAGGCTAGTTTCGGGATTCAGTGGTTCGTGAGAAGATAGAAGAACATAGATACATATGTTTGTTTACCTTCGAATTTTAATAGGATGGATTGATTAAAAGTCAAGGAACATTTAACCCGTTACTGCCCAGGACAGTAACATTCCACATTCGTGGCTAAACCGTTGTTTCTTTTTTGCTTTGACTAATAAGCCGATATGTATTTCCAAACTTCTAAACAGGTTAAAAATGGTATAGAGCACACATTAGTCAGATTTTAAAGTCAAAGTGTTTGTCATTTTGAAGAATTTTTTCCCATTCATTTGTTTTCGAGGAATACGAATAATCTTTATTTTTTATAATTAATTTTTAAAAATCTTTTAATATTTGAATTTTTTTTAATTTATCAACGAATTTAACTTACCAAAGAAAGAAACACACCGCCAGTAGAAATTAAATTTAACTTCACAGTTGTCTAATATTGGTGTTTTTAACATAATTTTAAAAAAAATTACTGAAATCTATGCATTAAATTAAGTTTGTTAACGGCTTCATTTTAAAGAGAAAAACTATGAAACAAAGTTAAACATACATTTAAAGTTACATGCAAAATTTGGTGCCAATACAATAATCTGTAAAAAGTTGTTAATGGAAAATAAATAATGAATATATGTAATAATCTTACTTAATTTTACTTTAAATTCTTATATTATATATTTCAAAATCTTAGTACTATATTAATGTATTCCAAAATCGCTTTTCTTCAATTCCAGTTTCGTTTTATTTCCCGCTCTGGAGGTATATTAAATCTCGCGTTTTGGCATATTTATTACTAAAAGAATATTCTAATTACTTCCACGCGCCTACACAAATCGCGAAATCGGCGACTTATTGCCGCCATGCTTTTCCCTAAAACACTTGTGTAATTTACTAAAAATAGCTATTATTCCCTTCACTTTGATCACGTGTCTGTATGTTAAATCCCTACCTGAGGAAATGCAGGGATTTTCTGCTCTCTTTTGACTTGAAACTTAAACCAAAATGTACGTACATTCCGTCACTTTCCCATAATAAAGGAAAATTAGACTATAACTCGGCTTTTTACTGACTACAACCACGAATACCTTTCATATATATATTTTTTTTAACTACGCTTGCAGCACAAATAAATGTCTGAGCCATGATTGAAAGTAAAGAGATGTTTAAATATTGCTTTATATAGTCACTTAATCATAAATATAGATTCAAACAAAGAATACAATAACCAAATCTTTCCCTGGACTTAAACAGAATGTGGCACATTTTGCGTTTTGCTTTGTAGCATACTCATGAGAATCTAGTATACATTTTGAACCTCTTCTCATTGGTCGAGATAATATAAATTTGGGGGCCAAAAATGTATACTGAAACTCGTCTATCTAGCTTGTGGCGTTCTGGAGTTATCTTTTTCCTATCACACGGACGGACAAAGATAGAGACTTTCTGTTAATATTTTTCGTGCAAAATTTGTCAGCAGTCTGCAATTTTCGGACAAAATTTTGTCCGTCTAGCTATCTAGCTAGTTCACAGATCCTTAGGCCTAATTCCAAAAGTGGTTTTTTTGTTCTTTCGGATGTAGGGAGTTTCAAAACGTGGAGATTCATCAAAATCTCGATTTAGAGTCTAAGATCACAATATTTTCTATTTTTTAAATTTCGTATTCGAAAACGTAAAACAATCAAAAGAAAAAGGTACAAGTTTTTTTCTGAAAAGTTGATTGATTTAACAGAAAGGTATTTCCATGATATGACACAAACTTTAAAATTATATTTCTTTTCGTTTCAGGGTTAGACATTTTTTGACTGTATACGCATTGCTCCATAACAAAATAAACTGATACAAATACGTACTAATTTTTCTTTTTACCGATAACCACGTTTTCCTTACAATACACAACACGATTTTCCCTTCATACATCATATCAAGACATCCCCCTATTCCCAATCAAGGTGTGAAGACATCCACCAAAAACAACAACAAAAAAAGACCGAGCCTCCAATTTCCCGAAAATGGCCAAAAAACATCTCGTGACTTGCGTGACAGTGGCGTATTCACGTGGCGCACATCACGTGCGAAGAGTCATCGAAAGGGCGGAAGCGGAGAGTGACAGGCCGGCCCCTCCCCCCTGCGCGGCGCGAATGGCGGAAACCCGGGGTGGGAGGAATAAAAACTAGGAATTTCCTGCCACAGCCCGTCACTCGTCAGGAGATGTGACCGCAAAAATAGTCACCTTTTGTTTCAGGTGTGTGGAGTGAAACTTAAATTGCTACCCGTCTTGCTCTACCTTTTTTGACGAAAAAGGTTTCGAGAAATACTCTATTTTCCCTAATTATGGAAGGCGTATTTGCATTTTAGAAGCGAAGAGTTTCTGTTTTTAGTCAAAGAGAAAATACTGTTATCGTCAAAAGATTCGATGCTAAGATTGACCTCCATGAGACCGAAAAACACATTTTTGAATTATGTGACACGATAACTCACAAATGCAACTAGCTACAGACATAAAATTTGGTGTGTGGTTCTTTCACCAAATCTGCAGATTTCGTCTGTCCCAAGTCCACGTGAACATGATAACTCAAAAACGAAAATATCTAGACGGATGAAATCAAGCATATAGATCTATGATTAGAATTGTAGATATCTATCAAATTCTTAACCCAGTTCGTTCAATGATTGACCTCCTGTCGGTCTATACATTTACGCATATGTGAACACGTAACTTCAAAGTGCAATGACTTAGACAAATGAAATTCTTTTTGTGATCTTGACACCAACGTTGTAGATCTGTATCACATTTTGTATCCAGTGGTTGGAAAGGAAGATACCCAAAATCCATTCTCTGTTTTCTTCACTGTACTATGAAGCACACAACGTGTCATATTGTGTTAGTACAGTGGAACCCCGGAATTACGAACTAATTGGAGCTGACCTCTGTTCAAATTCCAGAAAATTCGAATTATCCGGGAAATCCGGTAAAATACTCTTCATATTCCAAATGCAGTAGAGTATTGCTTTGGATGCTCTGAGCTAGCGGTGATTCGCATTGTCAAGCAAGTTTAGTTCCTTACGTAAAAAGAAGATAACCGATTTTGTTTCAACTAATTAAGGTGATGTAATCATTCTTAAATACCAATCAAATGTGTTTTTTTTAAGTTAGGAATAAACATTGGCTTTGTTTCTGATTCCTAATTGTTATTTTTCCTACATTTTTTTAATAAAATTTTTTTGGAAAATTTAAAAAATGAATTGATGAAAGGGGTGAATTATGTGGAGTAAGTTCGTGTAATGTCATAGTCACATGGCAAAACGTATTTTCGCATGTCATCTAAACATGTAACTAAATGTTGCAACGTATGCATCCAGTCATTTAGCATTTTACGTTGAGATTACATCTTGTGCAAACTCTTTGAATGTAAAGAATGTATAAGCGCCATTTTGAGAATCAAAATGCTGATATATTCTAAAACAATAAAAAAATTCAGTTATCTATGTTCTACAATTGTTCTTTCCCTTTATAAATAACTAGATTTTATCAAATGTAGAAAAAGTAAGCAGACAATAAAGGAAAAATAAAGGCTATGAAAGAAATTTAGCTAACCAGTTCAAGTTTCCTTCAGAGAATTCTACTTTCTTGCATTTTATTTATTAACATTATTTATTACCAATATTTCAGCTTTAATGTTTTCATAGACGATAGTTTTAAATATAAAAGCAAAAATACAATTTTAATATTACCGAAATTACTAAAATATATTGTTATTTTTTTATAATTTTGTTATCCAGTAAATCCAGTATAAGCAAACGGTAGAAGCTTTATATAAATTTACTGAGAAACAAGATATTTTTTATTGAATTTTTCTACATGTAGTACAAAACTCTTTATGGATACTTTTATAAATATTCGAGTATTAAAACACAAAAGAATTGTGAAAATTTTCGCTGTTATTCCATAATAAATTTAAAAAACATAACAGACTAAAAGAAGACTCGAAAAACTACGTTTTCTAAGAACAATTTTAAATTACATTCGCTTTACCAGATGCAAAGGAAATTCATAGTTTCTTTTGTTATAAGTGTTGCCAGTTGGAAGAGATAAATTTAGCAAAATAATTGCAAACTATTTGCTGGAAATTTTTTATTTTAACAGCAAATACTCTTAAAATTCCAACCCTTCATAATAAACTTTTTTTTATATAAATAGTTCATGAAAGTCACCACAATTTACATAGATATAAAATATTTCTGAAAAAGTGCAACACTTCTCCACAATTTAACGAATATGAGCAAGAATTATTCAAGCATTTGCATCAAAATTCTTCCATAAATGACATTTAAAAAAACAAGAAAATTAAAATTTTTAACTCTCCACATTCTAAAAGCCATTGTACCAACATTACTTAACACATGTTTGCATTATACAGGCAATTACCCGCTTCTTTTCATAGCGCAGGTTATCACTTTTGTGGAACTGGCAACAAAGAGCAACACAACGCCATCTATTCAGACGATCTCGAAAACGAATTTAGTAAAATAATGATACATTAGCGCAGACGATTCTTTCGCGAGAACCAACAAAATTTCGCGAGGAGCATTCTGGGATTTCTAACAACTTATGCTTCCGGTTTGGCCCGAGCCAAAATAATTATAAACGGAAGTACAGGAACTGTCCGAGAATTATTAACGAGCTAGAGGCGAGCCTTTTGTATTTCACGAAGGGAATTATGAGCAAATATATCTACTCCGTGTAAACGTATGTATGCGTGTGCTCAGCTATGGCTTGGGGGAAGTTGGAAGATTCTTTGCAGAGGAGGGAAGAAGGGGGTAATTTAAGAGGGAGGGTGGAACATTTTTAATGAAAACGTTGTTCTTTAACACCAGCATTGATTGGTTTAGCAGAGGGTTTAGTGTTTACTTCGCTGGCTCGAAACAGCTAGCGAGCTGAGAGAGCTATTTTTGCTTGTTTGCCTCGAAATTTAATGAGTTTTCATAAGGCTTTGGGTGGAATTGTTTTGAATAAAATAAGGCGTTTGCTTCTTCCAAGAAAGTAAGGTTCTTTTTATTTATTTTATTTTTTGTTTTGTTTTTTCTCTCTTTTTCTTTTTTTTTCCATCTTTGATTGGCACGTTTTTCTATTTTTATTTCATCTTAGATGCTTAAGGCTGCTATAATCTGAAGCACGTATCGTATATTGCCTCACTAATGTGTAGTTTATTCTTTTACTATTTATAGATGGAATTTACAAAGTTGTTTTTAAAAGCTTATAGAATCACATTTAAAAATTAAATACTGACAGTGCAAAATATGAATAGCACTTTGGCTTGTATATAAACAAAACTCGTTCTTTTTACGGTTGTGTGTTTACAGTACACATCAATAATATTTAATACATTTAATATTATTAATGTATTTAATAATATTTAATACATTTATTTGAAAGTCGTTGTTTGAAAGGTTAATTTTGGTTTCTTGGCACAGTTATCATTTTAATTCGATTAATGGATATTAGTGTAGGGAAAAATGAATTATTGTTATTTTCATCAGTTTTTTATTGCAAAGATATATTTGATATATTAAATTATTTGTTTTCAGTATGGCATTGATATTATAATACATTAGATACACAAGGAGGCAAAAAAAGAAAGAAAAAAAAATTTAACTAAATTTTTGTTACTTATTATTGTGTGATTGCATTTTGTGAAGTTATTATTTTTTGCGATATCTCTAAATCCTCCACAAATAATTTCTGGAATTTCTTTACTCTTAAGATACCATTTATCATTTGTAAAATTCGTTTTAATAGGGAAAATGGCCTTAATAATGAATTACAAATACAGTCTGTGTATCTAATTAAGAGAGTAACCACAGACATAAAATCTGCGTTTGTCTGTTGCCATAGGAACCAGCCTTATCAGTTTTCCCCAGATAACATTTGAAAGATCATTCGATATTTATATAGTTAAGAGTAAAAATATGGTTCAACTCATACCGGCCCCATTTTCATGTATTAATGAATAAAAATAAAACACTCTTGGAAAAAAAATATTTTCCTTAACACAGACAGGCACCCTCCCTGGGCCGAGAGATTTTGCCCCTCTCTTGCCGGCCTGCAGTCAGATGACGACGACAAAGTTTGGGCCCTTCTCCTTCCCTTCTCCAATCTTCCATACTTCGACAACAGCAGAAGGGCATTTGACCCCGACTGATAGAACACGCATCAAGCTCGCGTATATGGTGGATCCTCGGTAGGTTCTGGTTTTTAACCTGAGATCCTCCGATCCCTAAGCCAAGACCCTGTAATGTGGCCACCACTTTGAGCCAGGTGCGGATTTGCGAGCCAATTTTACCAAAGATCTGCCTTGTACTCGCACCTGATGCACAACCACTCTCACTTGATGCACGTTAAATCCATAAAGGATCAATTGCACTGCTCTTGGTGTGGTGTAGAAGTTTTGAGGGGGAATGCTAACTCAAAATTTGTTCTCGTCAACTGACTGAAACTAATGCTTCAAAATTCTTAAATGATACAATTAATGCTCTAAAATGACTTCTGAAGTTATATGGGAAGTTCTATCAAATCATGGACCGGGCTAACATGTTGTTTCAGTGCGTTCTTTTAAGAGTTTTTTTCCTTTGAACAGCCGGGCCACAGTGACCTGTAGTTACGTTCACGGCTATCTATATAATAATTATCAACGCATGGCGGTGACCGTCACGTCGTTTGGTTTGGCTACGTGCCAAAGAGATTCAGACGGTCTGTCTACAAATTAGTATCCACTATACACGGAATACTGTTTTGTTTCTACGGTGATTTAGTTAGTATCAAATAGGAGTTATGACAGGGTTTTTTAAGTTGAGTTTAGCAGTTTCTTTTCTTTTTTATTTTATCTTGTTTCATCGACGCGGAACTTCTATAGAAGTTATACTAGAATTAATTTATTTTTCCACTCCTCGGAGATCTTTACTTTCGTTTTCGTCTTAAAGGGCCTTTCTTTTTCGTACTTAATTTTGGAATCGAATTTATATATATTTTGCATTTAATATTTTCCTCTTAACCATTCTTATACCGAAATGCTCCCTTTACTTAAAGATTTGCATTCATCAATTAACTTTTTTAAATTTGTATTTAGTAACGCGTTTTTTTTTTGTTGTTGTTAATAGATTTTGCATTATTTTTACTCGGACCAAACGAAAGTAATTGCTAAAAATAAACTTATTAAACAGTTAGTGTCAATTGATTCATCACTTTTGTTTTCCATGCTTCTTTATTTCTTAAAGACTCTGCCAATTTGCATGATATTTTCTTCTACGACTTTCGTTAATAAATCTGTGATAACCGAATCTAAGATATTGTTGGCAAGATAAAGCCCGTCTTAGAATCTTCTAGTTGCTTAATATTTCCCTTACCACGGGCAGTTTCATTCAATTCAGATTTATTAGCTTAACGTCGCTGTTTGAAGCTATTTGATGTCTATTTTGGAACGGACCTCCTCATTTAAAACCATGATTAGATGACATGGACGATATCTAAAGCATTAATTGTGTATTCCTCTAATCTAATGCGTTCCTATTTGCTTTGCAGGAAAAATTCATGCAAAGGTGTAGCTCAAACGGATGTCCTCGTGATTCCAGATCCATTTCTTCGGTACTTCAGGCAGCGGCAAATTCCTTACATACGCGGGCATTCCGGGTTGTAGCAACTAACGAGGCCTTTATGAATTGTGGAAGCAAAATATCGCGTGATCCCCCTCCATGACTGTCATTTAGTCCCGAGTGCGATTCATTCATACCCCCGAAAGCTTATCCCCCCCTTGAACTTCCTTCTGCTCCTCTTCCAGCTTTAGCCCCTCGAATGGGCTGCCAGATTGTCACATTTAACTCTGCTTTGGCGACATTTTAAACCAGACTAGTTTATTTTTCTTGTACATAATTTTCCCAATCGTGACGGGACAACAATATAAATGTTCTTATATGCTCTCTAGTGACCTAGTGGGTTAAGGAATGGTATGGATGAGAAGCATGATTCGCAGAAAGAATATTATGGGTTCTATTTTCTGCCTGTGCACTTCATCAGCGTTATTCGAAAACGTAGATTTTTCACTCCATTTTGCACATTCATGCATGCTCTCCTGGTTTGAAGCCTAGCGAGGTTACTGGGGAGTAGTTTTGAATCATAACCAGTTATATAATTACTGCAAATACGACAGTAAAGCGTATACCTCACTCTGCATCATACCATCTACACCTCACCAGAGGCTTAAGATATGGCTGAGGAAGATGAATGGGAGGAGGAAGGTTTTTGGATTCAATCCTCTAGATCTTAATCATCGTTATTCCAGAAACGGGTAGATTCATGCACACTTTAGAAACAAATTACTGAAGACAGCCGGACTGTTCACTGGATGTTTTTCGGGTTTTCCTGCACGAGATACTCATATGAGCACCAGTCTTCCCTGCAAGTCCTCCAGGAAGGCACCTTCAGCAGCGTAATGAGGGTAAATGGCGCCAGGGTCCTCCAGTCATCATCAGTGGCTTAGCAAGTGGAAATGGCGCCAGGGTCCTCCTGTCACCATCAGTGGCTTAGCAAGTGAAAATGACGTTCCAGGGTCCTCTAGTCATCATCAGTAGCTTAGCAAGTGGAAATGGCGTCCAGAGTCCTCCAGTCATCATCAGTGGCTTAGCATGTGGAAATGGCGTCAAGGGCATGGCATTATTTTTTCTTCCTCTCATGATATTTCAACTGAAAAAGTGACAAGAACGCATTAATGTTTTGTTCCGATGCCGTCCCCTAAGTGTAGCACCCGAGGTTTTTGTAATCCCTTTGGCTTCCGGTCGCTAAGCCACCGGTCACCTTGCCTTCATATAATGGAGCTAAGTCAGACTTCTTCCTCAGGTGGCTGCTTAGGTGCTTCAAGATCACTTTCACCAGCAGAAGCTGTGAAACTTTCCCTCTATCATAATTCTTGACTCGTGGACGTGGCTGGATGTCAATGAAGAAGAAACCTGACCAATCAACAGCGAATATCTGAGTAAAGGTGGGTAGATATGCTAGACCAAATGGGATTAGAGCCACCGCAATGTTCTTATAAATGGTGTTTATAGTTTAAACATTCACCAGCATGACAGCTTCAAGTCTTTATGAAGAAACTTTCTTCGGTTAGAAAATATCTCCAAGAATCCTGCGGTGTTCTTTTACATGATGATGAAAAAGCATTGATTTCTCATATTTAATGAACTTTTCATTCATTTTTATTTAATGAACTTTTCATTCATTTTTTTAAATGAACTTTTCATTCATTTTTTTAAATGAACTTTTCATTCATTTTTATTTAATGAACTTTTCATTCATTTTTATTTAATGAACTTTTCATTCGTTTTTATTCATGTGCATTACTGCCAAGTGGACGACTGGGATAAAGAGGAAAGCATTTTACCTTACATTGATAATATTCTAAAAAAATGAGTTGAAGTATTTTACAAATTCCTTCCAAAATTAAAAAGTTACATTGCTTATCTTCCTGACACCTGTTTCCCTAATCTTGTTTCTTGTTAATTTTATCAGTCATTTTAATGTAGAAAATTAATTTTTGAAACATAAAATGTTTTTTTTTTCTTTCAGAAATCTTTTTAAAACTAAGTGTGTCCATTTATGTGCAAATTTACTTTTTAATCCAAACACATCAGCTCTGGCACTAAAAAAGACTTCTCGGTGATTACTATTATTACTTAGTGAGTACTCAAGACAAATGCAGTTTTTAGAGAGACCAATCTCACTTTAATGGCTGAGATTTTACCTCTCCATCAAAGATGGCATATTTAAAAAAATAATTAGAGATGGATGTGCGCTATTTGGTAAACAATTTTATAATCCACCCAAATTCATGTTGGTATATGATGGCCTGAAATTTGTTGCAGCCAATTTCGTTTTTTATTTTTTATTTTAGGTTCATTCGTCAACACTAGTTTTCATTCTATTCGGAAGCGTATGTTTTTTACTTCTTCTTCTGGAATGTTTATTAATGTTATTTCTCGATGTTCTATAGTAGATCATTCCCTTATCCGTCTTCCAGTTGATAGATTAAATAAAAACCAGGAATGCGCTCAAATTCCACACCAGATAGCCAGAATAGAACTTGGCTAATTCGAGGAAGACGGGACCAGAATAAAAAAAATCGATTTATTCAAAAATTCAAATTCAAAAAATCTGGGTCAACAATGGAAAACGAACATTTTAAACTAAAAATGACAGCAAAGATTTATTTTTAATATTTAACATTTTAATAAGTTATAAATATATAATAAATCAATAAACAGTAAGTAATTTTAGTTAATAAAGTGATAGTAATTATAACTAAAAATTTAATAATTTTAAAACTAATTATAATAATAAATAAGTAAGTAATTTTAATAAATAAGCAATATACAGCTCTTTGAATACAACAGTTTTGCAATAAAATGTCAAAATACACAGTACGATTTACATCTAACATGCCCAAAGTT
This sequence comes from Araneus ventricosus, assembly GCA_013235015.1. Taxonomy (NCBI): domain Eukaryota; kingdom Metazoa; phylum Arthropoda; class Arachnida; order Araneae; family Araneidae; genus Araneus; species Araneus ventricosus. Next base: position 35,427 of record BGPR01005203.1, on the reverse strand, counting down.
TTTTAAAAATGTGAGAAATTTTGATTACTCTTTTGATTGAATGTATTATCACGTAGAATAGAAGAAAGATTTGAGGTACGGATGTCTTTATCTAATAAAAAGAATTTTTCACAATTTTTAGTTTTGATTTCGAATAAAAGAAAATAAATTCAGATTATAGACTATATTTTAACATTGCATTAATAGGGAATTCAAGGAACAAGAGAAAAACAAATCGAATTACTGACAAATTCGAAACAGCCAAATTCCACTGCAGTTTTAAACAACTGTGTTTGCTTAAATACAGGAACAATAAGGATGGACTTTACATTTTATTTTGGCGAGACAAACTTGGCGACAAGATGCTGGAGAAAGCAACCCCACCTCGCCAACAGCGGAATTCCGACGCTGAAAATTTTGTAAATGCGCGAACCTATCCATGTAGCTTCCATCAACGCCAAAGCGAAAGCTTCGGGCCGATTTTAATTTCCCCTAACGACCCTGGCTCTGCCCGATCATATGACTCCAACAAATAGATTCCCCGAAAGTATTGGAGATCTTTAAAAACAATTTACCCGACGAATGCCCCGAATTGAGCACTTAATCAAATTAATGGGCACGTCATTAGGACCTGGTCTAATGCCACTCGCTTAAATCTCGTACATATTCTCCGAGGGGAAAAAACCATTGCCACGGATTAAATATTTATTTCACGCCAGTCATTTTGGGAAGATATTTATGGAAGGTGGCAATGGTTGGAAATCGTTTTCTTTTCCGCTTTCTTGTACGATGTCTTTTCCATTTCTTTTTTTTGTTTGCGGTTTTGGGTGGAAGTGAAAAGTTGTTAGTGGTGCATTGTTTTTTGATGTTAATTTTGTTGTAAGAATTTATGAGGCTTACTGTCAAAGATTTTTCTTTTTCTAAATGTAACGAATATTTTTAAGTACTTATCTTTTGAGGCTTTAAGGAAAACTTGGGTAAATTGGCAATTGAACAAACAGCTCTAAGCTCTTTTTAGAATAGATTTCCTGTATGGTAAGCATTTCCCAACATTTAATGTTGCTGATTTATGCACAAAACAATCTATAAAGGCTGTTTTGCTCATTATGAAAATGATTCCAGAAAAACTTTTCTTGCTTGGAACTCAACTGTCAACAACTTGTCTGTAAAGTAAATTTTCTACTTTATTGGTATGCTCCAATAAAATTGCATACATAAATTTCTGTTGCAAAGGAAATGCAATAATATCGCAATAAAATCATCCTTAGAACTGTTTTTTCTTACTTTCTTTTCAGAAAACGTATTGCAAACCTTAAAAAAATTTGCCATTAAGATTTTGATATAAATTTCGACGTTTTAGACAATCTTCAGATCAATAAAATCAGATTTGTAATTAGGCCTGTCATTCTGTGTGTATGGTAACACAACTCAAATACACAACCAGCTAAATGGGCGAAATTTGGCATTTGGTCTTTACACCAAAATGTTAAATCTGTCTTTAATTTGTATCAAATCCTACAATGGAAATAGGTATTTTTCCTAAACATATAATTCATTTTCTTCAAAGTATTTTGAAATACCGAAAAAGAGACATAGTTGTAAAGGTTTCTTTATAATGTGCATTGTCATTCACGTTGAGTGAAAATTTTGTATTCACTTATTATTATATTTTTGTATTCGCTTATTATTAAATTAATTCAATTCCAAGTTGCCACTTTAGTGCAAGAAAAATATATTATATACTTTTTGCAAATGCACATGTAATAACTAATTGCATGTTATTATTTACGTGCACATAACAATTTCGTCCAGGGAAAATCTTAAATTCATTTTCATTAAATTATTTTGTGCAAATCATCGTTACTATAGTTAAAAATATGCTGTCTGAAAAAGTCTGGAAAAGATTAGAAAATTAGAAAGCTTATGATCAAATCAAAGAAAAAAAATAACACAGCAATCAAGCTGGTATCATTGCATAGATATTATTTTGGAATAGTAAAAATCGTTTTGCGTTTATCACCAAAATACATTACCATTACGAAATCAAAATAAAAAATTTGTATTTATTCGTAAATTATGTTTTTATTTCATAAAGGAGCTTTGTTCCGATACTTTCGAAAAAAATACACGAATTTGCTGCGTATTGTTCATACGGATATATCTTTTTATAGGGTTAATATTCAAAACGGTTCTTTCGAGATCTCACACGGAATTCCTGAAAGAGGAGAATCTGTGGAAAACGTTACAAAAAGACTAATTACTTCTCGAGACAACTCATGCATCTCTATTGATGGATTGTTAACTACCAGAAATCCAACAAAAGGTGTGCCATCTCCATGCCTAATTGACTTAGCAATATTAGAAAGTAATTCTTCTGAATCAAAACGCTTGATGAATAGGCTTAAGTCGATGTTTATTAAACAAGAAAAGATCACCTTCAATTTTTGCCTTGTCAGAACAATAATGGATGCGTTCGTTAAAAAAAAAAGAGATTCTTTGGTAGAAACGTGAAGTTTGGTTCAAAAGTTCGTGGTATTCGAGCACATCTGATTGCTTCGTTTGATAATTTGAACTAGTCTGACTTCAATTTTACAATACAGTTCTTAATTCTACGAAAAACATTTGTATTTAGCACTACAGAGTGATTATTTTATATAACATATCATTATGGCTTCTGATGTCGTTTCATGAGTATTTAAACAAGTTACTTTCTTTTCAAAGTACAAAATTTCTTAAAATTAAGGGAGATTGGAACATTTAGTCCTAAACATCGTAGGAGGTTAATTCTTTTAGGCTATATTAATCTGTATTTATATTATTTTTAAAAATTTAATCTTAATTATAACAATAATAGAATGCACAAAAAAGAATGAATTAAAATCATTGCAATGCGCGCGCGTATAAAAGCAGTAGCTAAATCAAAGAAAAATATTGTTGTAGAATATATTTAAAAATATTTTCAATTTTTTTTAGATTAGATAAAAATTGTACGGGACTAAAATTGGTGGCAAACTTTTTTAATTTTGAAGTGATGTAAGAATGGTTTTTGTCCGATAATGTGCTCCGAAACTATTGAGGGAAAACGTTCACATTTCGAATAATTTTTAATTAAAACTCTGCTTAATATTCTGAAAAATTCGTTCTTAGTGAGAACCTACAACCCATGAAGTATCTACGTGCCAAGTTTCAGTTATCCAATTTGTTGCGTTTTTAAGTTATATATATATATATAGTAAGTAATCATAGTAATAGCAGTAAGTAGTCATAGTAATAGTTTATAATCTAATTTCTTTCTGTATTTCATTGTATGATTATTAATTAGGTAATATTATTTTATATTTAATTTTAATTTTTGGTTTAATAGGTGTATATACTGAAAATGTTATTTGAGTTTTAATTGTTTGTAAAATATATATGTATATGAAATATGATGGTTCTGGTGGAGTGTAAAAATGCATTTCCAAAGAAGACAGCAGTCATTGACGTACGATCAAGAGTTTATTTTATTTAATTTATAAGACATAGACAGTATATATGGATATCAAAAAAACATGAAATATTTTTTTTTAAGAAATGAGAAAGTAAATAAATACATAGGATTTAATAGAAAGAAAAATAATGATATATTAATTTTTTAAAAAATGTTTCAAACAATATAAAGAAAAAAGAAACCAAGCAAAATACCTGTATATTAAATACACGATGGAATATTTAAAGAACGAATGGCATATTCAAAGTTGAGGAGACCGCAGTAAGAATTTGATTTATCTAAAAATTCGAATTGAGAAAAACTGGATTTAAAAATGAGTACAGATTAAGAGAAAACAACAGTTCTTAAACTAAAATGGCAATAAAGATTTGCTTTTAATATTAATTAGTTTTAACTAATAACATATAGAGTAATAGTAAGTAATTTTAATAAATATAATAATAATAAGTATGGTTTAAATAATTTTAATAAGCTAAAAAATAATAATTTATATAGATAAGTAAGTGATTTTAATAAACAAAGAATATATAGCACTTGGAAAACAACATTCGTGCAATTAAATTTCAAAATTGTATAACTCACATCAAACAAGCTCAACGTTATTTTTTTAAATAATGCGAAAATTTTAATTACTTCTTTGATTGAATCCATTGTACATCAGTCTAGTCCTCGAGTGACTTATAGGGCTTTTAAAAACTTATTCACTAATAATAACAGAAGACACAAGTAAGGTTAACTAGCAAAAACAATTCAGATATAAAAAAATTCACAATTTTTAGTTTTATCTTCGAAGTAACCAAGATATATTCGAATTATAGATGATATTTTTGCCTTCTAGTAGTAGCAAATTCAAGGAACAAAGAAAAATTCGCTTTATTGACGAATTCGAATTAATCAAGTTCCACTGTATAAATGTTCTGGAGTAAAGTATTGGAGGTTATAAATAACAATATATATGTAATAATCTCACTTAATTTTATTTTAAATTCTAATATTATATATTTTAAAGTCTTGATGTATTCCAAAATAACTTTTCTTAAACTCCAGTTTCGTTCTATTTCCCGCGCTGGAGGTATATTAAATCTCTCGTTTTGGCATATTTATTACTAAAAGAATATTTTAATCGCTTTCGAGTGCCCACCGAAAATCATGACGCGTCTCCTTGGCGCTAGACTTTTTCCCTAAAACTCTTATCTAATTTATTAAAAATAGCCAATATTCCCTTCTCTTTGATCACGTGTTATATTGTTATTCCCTTATCTGAGAGAATCGGGGATTTTCTGTATACTTTTACTTAAAACTTCAACTAAGATGTTGGTATGGCCGCCACTCTCCAAAATATTTTTATAATAAAGCAAATTCGTTAACAACTCGGCTGTTTTATGACTGCAACAACGAAAACATTTTATATATATATTTACATGACTGAAAAAATTCTATAAACCGAGGGAAAAAGTACTTCATATTGACAAAAGAAATTATAGCAATGTCGAATAATCTATCATAAGCAGAAAGGTAGCAAGATTTATTTATTTATAATTGGGAGAATTTATAAAAATTCAATATGACAACAGGAACATGTTCTCACTATCGAGCATTTCGCCACATTCCTTTTGCAAAAAAAAAGTGTTCTATTTTTCGCATATTTTATTTATTTACTCTCCGCGTTCAGTTTTACCCATGCATATATATATCCTTTAATAAGCAAACCCGTTTTCCATGCCTGCTTTCTCTGTCTCATAATAGGTTTTTCTAAACATCAAACTTTCATTTGCACCTGCACTCCTACTCGCGCACACCTTCTCCCATCCAGCATGGGTGAATCCATTCCCGAGTCTTTAATTACGATCACACGACTGCGGAGGGGAGATGGGTGGGAAAAATGAGATACGAAGGGCAGAGACATACGACTTTATTAAGGGTCTGGGCCCGTCACAATTACAGAGCTACACAAACGCCAAGAAAGTGCACTTTTAACGCCAAACCACTTTCCCCTGATGGTTTTTCGAATATGCAATTCCATCTTTTTTATTATTTTTTTTTCATTTTTTTTTCTTCCCTACTTTCACACGAACGTGTATAATATTATTATGATTATTATGATTAAAAACCATCCGCCAAGCTAAACTCTGAGCTCTCTAAAAGTTATTATTGTTATTCTTTATTGCTTATAAACGCGGAACTCGAACCTTTTTATTTATTTTTTTCTCTCACCTTTTTCCTCTTCACTTCCCTTCCCCCTCGTTTTAATTCTTCAAAATCGTCTGCTCACAGCACCCAGCTCGATTTAGAGGGTATATTTCGTGGTTCGCATTAGCGTTTAATGGAGGCAAATCCACAGGTGCTAAAACGATTTAGCGGGGAGCGCGCGTTCCAAGGGATGGGCAAAGGGGTGGGGAAGGGGGTGGACTGGTCAGATTTTTCGGGCGTTGCCCCGGCTTTGTGGCTCGTTCCGCCGCATTCGCGGGCCCTTGTGTTGACAGCGCTGGAAAGTCATTATCGTTCTGGACTCCCCTATTCTTTTCCATTCCCGACAAAATGGTCGATTAGTCAGAAGATAGAGTTTTGGCGATACAAATGGTGGATTTCGGTTTTATTGTTTTTAAATGCCTTTTAGTTCCGCTTTTTATCTTTTATTTTTTCACACCTTTTTTCGGTTCTACTTTTTCTTCTCTTCGACTGTTGGCGTTGGTTTATTTTAGATAAGTTCCTGTGTATCTGTTTCGTTGTTTCTTTCTCCTTTTTCTTTCTTTTAAATGTTTTATATGCAGTTTTATTTTGGGCGTTTTTGTTCTTAAAGACATAACGGAAGTCGAGAGAACGAAAAAATCGTTCGAAGTTTGATTTTTCGATAGAAATCATTCACTAACAAATGCAATTCTGGCAATCTTCTGAAAGAAAGAATTTCTTGACATCATAATTAATTTAATCAATTTTGTTTAAAATAAGTATTTTTTTTTAGTTTATTCTGTGCCACTCTTTGCACAAAAAGAAACCACTATGGTCAACCATACTCTAAAATATTCTGTGTACATGCAACGAAGCAAATTCAAACAGTGCTATGATCACATGATTAAACGTAAGTGTACTTTGTTTGTTCTTATCCTTACCGTGATGTTTCGTCTTTTTCCCTCAGGCTGGATGAAGAATGCATTCAATATCGTAAAAAATAGGATCTCTTCAGTGGCGTAACTAGACAATGTGGAATTTCCTGCAAATTATTAGCGTAGGGCCCATTTTCCAGTCCTGAGGGAAGGAAAGTAGCAGTTTTTATATACCTATGTAGTTGTAACACCTCGAGTTGGGGCCCCCTAAGCCCGTAGGTTCCCGAAAAGTACTTAGGGTGAAACCCGTTTTTCAGTTCTGGAGGGAAGGATAATAGTGGTGTCTATGTGCCTATGAAATTATAACACCTCGGGTTGGGGTCCCTTAAGACAGTGGGTCCCTTGTAAATGTTTAGGGTGGGGCCCATTTTTGTATCGTTGCAATCTAATTTGCCTATTTTAAGTCCAAAATGTTTAAGAGAATTTAAGTTATACTAGTGAAGTATCTTCAATTCTGTTTAATTTTATACTTAATTGAAGTTATGTACCAGTCCAAGCTGCCGGTCCAAATTCGGTAATTCTAGAATATTTTTTTAACTTTATAAAAGTATGGACTTTCGAAAACGTTAAAATTACAATGAGTTGAAATTAAAGGAAAAAAGATAAAATGTTTTAAAAAATGAAGAAATGAAGGACAACAATCACAAAAACGGCTTTCGGTTCCAAAAGCGGACAGGTCTGAAGCATTGAGATTTATCAGCATCTCAAAGTCCAGATTTTTTGACGATTTCTATATTTTCTCTTGCCGAAATAAAATTTCACTAGAATGTAGTTCAAAATGTCTCGATTTTCAGTCTAGAATTATTCAACTTTTTATCTTGTACAGAGTTGTTATAATTAAATTTAGCCAATTCAGAAGGCCTTTAAGAAAATTTTATGGCTCCAAACGGGACAAAATTTCATTAGAATGTAAATGTGGTACGCTCTGTGGGGAAAAAAATAGAAAATTAGAATTTCACCAAGCTATCTGATGATATCTATAACCTATTTCTAGAGCTATCTGGATTAGCGAATTTAATTTTAACAATATTGGAATGGATTTTCTTTGATTTATTTAAGAAAATGTCTGCAAAATTCCCATCAGATATTCACGCAGCGCCACTTACTGACGAAAATTTTAACTATTTTTTTTCCTTCTCATTTTTTTAGTTTCCACAGAGTTTCCATGATTTGTACAACTAACTAGTGAAATTTTGTTTCTTTTAGAGCTATAGAACCGGCTCTAAGGCCTTCTAAATAAGCTAAATTTAATTACAGAAAAGCACCGTTTATACGTTTCTCATTTATACGTCGTTTCATCGCAGCCCCGATTCATTCGTATTCATTGCAATGATAAAGTGCTTCGTTTACACGACGCGAAACTTCGGTTATACGTCGTTTCATCCCTTTCTAAGATGTGAAAATTTTCTCCTTTTTACTATGTGAACTGTGAGAAAGTTATCATGATTTCGAAATTATTCATAATTGATGAATTAATAGAAGGCAAATTGTGAACTAATTGAACTGTGAGAAAATTATCATGACTTCGAAATTATTCACAATTGATGAATTAATAGAAAGCAAATTGTGAACTAATTCAACTGTGAGAAAGTTATCATGACTTCGAAATTATTCACAATTGATGAATCAATAGAAGACAAATTGTGAATTATGTGAACTGTGAGAAAGTTGTCATGACTTCGAAATTATTCACAATTGATGAATTAATAGAAGGCAAATTGTGAACTATGTGAACTGTGAGAAAGTTATCATGACTTCGAAATCATTGACAATTGATGAATTAATAGAAGGCAAATTGTATGGTGCTAATTTAAGCGATGATGAAGAAGTTATTCAACCTTCCTCAAAGACACAATAAACTCTATTGAAAAACTTCGAACTTATTTCTTGTCAAAAGAAAAGTGAAGAAACATTCAATGAAATTAATTAAATTCTTAATATCATACTGAATACTCACAGATAATCAGCGCGTCAGACGACGATTAAGGATTTTTTTTTAATTATTCGCCTATCTGCATCGGCATAAATCATTTAAAATAAGTAATGTATAATTAGTCTCAGGATTTGCTATAAAGGTACGATTTTTTAAATTTCATGATGAATTTTTAAGTTTAAAATTTAACTATTAATTTTCATACTATGTAGTATTATAATAGACTATCTTAAAAATGTTATTTTTAAATAAATTTGCATTTTGTGATCGCATTTCGATAATACGTCCTTTCATTTATGCGTCTTTTTCCTTCAGCCCCTCGAAAGACGTATAAACGGTGCTTTACTGTATAAATTATCCTGTACAAGATAGTGGAA
>BGPR01005203.1:16182-26534 GCA_013235015.1 Araneus ventricosus | reverse complement strand
TATAAATTATCCTGTACAAGATAGTGGAAGTTAAAAGTGGAATAATTATAGACTGAAAGTCCGGACATTTTGAACTACATCAGTGGCGAATCCAGGATTTGGGTCTGGGGGAGGGGTCTGAGTTCATAAAAAAATTTGCATCGTCGTGACGAATGTCAAGCCTCATGGCTTATGTAAACCAAAAAACATTATAGATTTTACTCAAATGGCAATAAGAATCATAAATAGTGCTACAATACTTTCGATAATTTAATGAAAACACAATGAAATAACTAGCTAAGATTCCTTGTTTGATTAATTCGATTTCCTCTGAGTTTATCTTAGTTTTTTGGCTTTCTGTGGATGATTTTCATTTCCATTTTTTTTGTTGGTTTTTGTATGCAGTTGCAATTGCGCTACTTAAACGTTATATAAATTTTATAGTCTAAATTTTATTGTTTAAATTTGGCTATTTCTGTTTAAAGTTTAAGTTAAATTTATTCTACTTTTTCTAGTTGATTGTTTTTAAGCTCTATAACTAGAAAAAAAAGTTTTCGACAGCGTCAACCTACAAGTGGGATGACTACAAAAGTAGGAAAAGTTTTAAACCACACACCAGCTATGATTGGGTTTTACGGAACACACGAAATCCCTCAATTCAAGAAGAAATATTGTAACGGTTTTTTTATGGGAGATTAAGAATAAAATTACTATTAAATAATAAAAATTACTATTAAATATTAAATAATAAAATCTTTTGACAGCGTCAACGTACAAGTGGGATGACTACGAAAGTGGAAAAAGTTTCAAACCACACACCAGCAATGGTTGGGTTTTACGGAGCACACGAACTCCCTCAATTCAGAAAGCAATATTGTAACGGTTTTTTTTAGCGGAGATTAAGAATAAACAGTTGTAGAATTGTAAACAATAATCAATTCTGGTCTATCTCGGGGGGCTGCAACCCCATACCCCCCTGGATTCGCCACTGAACTAAGTACTAATGTAATTTTGTCTCGTTTGGAGCCAGTTTGAATATCTTGTTTAAAACAATAGTTCTGTAACAAAACAGTAATAATAAAACAATTAATTCCACGGTCATAATTTATTTAATGCACGTCGTTTCACACTGATGATTCCATAACACGGAAATCTAAAGTTGCGAATTTTAAATCGCTTTGTTTTGAAATCCGTAATTTAAATGAACTCAAAAACGTTGTAGGTGCAGTTTTATATCAGCCGGTGAATCTCAAATTGCACCTTTTGCTTCCTTTAATAATTAACACCTTGAGTTAATAAAGTAAGAGCTTTGGGTCTTGCGGTTCCATGGGAGTGCCACTTTGGATCTGGGATCATAAATTGGCTCGGGAAATTGCACTTCTCTGGAATTATAAATTAACATGCAAAACCGCATTATTCTCGTCATGTAGTTTGTTGGAAAGTATGAGTTTAACTCTGAGTTATTTCAACACGGTTTATTTTTCCCTTGGGTATAAGCTGGCTAAACCTTAGTCTCGTAAAGTGAGGATTTCTCAATTTAGCTTTCGCACAGCTGAATTTTTTTGACTAATGCGAAGCTAAAGGCTCATGCAAAAATAGCTTTTATATATATACAGTGTAGCGTAGGCCATTTAAAATAGTTGCAACTTTCTAAGTGTAAGAGACAGACTTGGATTAGAAAGTTTTATGTACCTGGTTTCTAAATGGTTTTATTTAACTTGAATACTTTCATGTTTGTGAATCTGGAATTTTTTTACCGATTGTTCACTCATTTCGTTATTATCTGATAGAGTCGCGAAATTTTGTTGAGTTGTGTGTTTCTGATGATAATACAATATTTTATTATTTCCAGAACTTCATTATCAATTAATCGATTGGTTTTAATTTAATTTTGATTCCGTATGAAAAGCGCCATCCAAGCGAGGTTGAAAAAAATCTATTACCAAATTCTATAATAACTATAATAATGAATTTTAAAATATATTAAATATTAAAAAGGCAAGAATGATGAAAATGAGGTAAATTAAAAAAACGTGCTTTTATCAGTGAACTGAAAAGTAGAAAATGTTTTTCATCAAAAATCTGGAATTTAAATAAAAAAAAATATGTAGGAGCGTGAAGCTTGCAAATAGTATAATAAAGTAATTTATCCAAAATGAATTTCATAAGAAAGAAAATTCATATAAATTCGTAAAAATTTAACATTTATCATAAATCTGATTAAAACTATTTCTTATCTAGAGTATTTATATCACTCTTCACGCTTTTTCGCTTTTTGCACTGACCTCCAAATATTTTATGAAAAAATTACTCCTTTAAAATACACTAATAAAAGCGTGGTTTTTAGAACTATTTTTTCGTTTTGTTTTTAGAAATTGATCCTAAAATTTACTAGTTTCTCGGAATCATTGTTGACTCATGACTTGACTAGACGAGAAAGTACGAAACTTGTTTCGTTAAATTTTTTTCATTCACTTCGGTATAGAATTCCTGCATAGTCCTTCTTTTTTCTATTTAGTTCTAAGCCTTCTTTCAACAGCATCGGTAAATATTAGTTCCGCAAACCAAAGAAGAGAACTTACTTTCTACTTTAGTGAAGCCACGTGTCAACGCTGAATATGTGAAACAAAAATAAGAGATTAAACTACTAAAAATGAAAATTCTAAAGACAGAAGAAAAACTAAGCTTTCTAATCCTTTTCATGAATTCTTCCTATAACAAATACTAACAAAGTTACAATTATTTTAAATAGAATCTGTTCGGCCCATGTCATACAAGTCACAACAGCCCTCTCCGATTCAATTTTCAAATCCATTGTGCATCTTACTAGAAGGAAAAAGGACATGACATCATTCAAGAGTAAAGACATGCGCAGTTAAGTTTGTCATCAGACTATAATGTCATGTGAATTGGCTCCATTTAAGATGAAATTTTTATACATATTGCATTTAAACTTCTGTTCATAACCCAAAGTGCAGGCGTGCAACAAATCTCAGTATGGTTTCGATTTTTATCCAAGGATTGTTATTTTATTTTTATTTATTTGCAGTGGCTCCTAAAAGTGTTCGTACACTCACGATTTTCAATGAAATAGGGCTCTATCCATCAATTAAAATTAATATTTCAGAATAGGTATTTAATAATAAGATCTATAATCTATTCTTAACAAAATTACATGAAATATTTTGAAAAAAAAACTTTATTTTTAAGAAATCAATAATCAAAAAGTAACAAAAACTTTATCTCACAAAAGTCTTCGTACACTGAAATATTTTCGGATAAATTCATAATTTAAATTATCGTCTGTCGCTTTATTTTTATGTTTGCATTGTGGTGGCATTTAAAAAATCGTTTGGCTTAAATTTTCGCTTGATTACACCGTAATATTCTATTTATTATATAAAAATGACTCGTAGTCGTAAAGAAACAACAATCGGCATTCGAAAAATTATTATTTTTCATCATAGTAGCGGTAAATCAGTTCGGAATATCGCTAAATTAGTTAATTTATCCCATTCTACAGTGTACTATGTGATAAAACGCTTTAAAGAAGAAAATCGGATCGAAGACAAGGTAAGAAAATGTCGACCGACAAAGTTAACAAAACGTGATCAGAGATTTATATTTAGAAAATTTGTGAAAAATCCACGTTTGAGTGCTTTAAAAGTTTCTGCAGAATTTAATGAAAAATTTTCTACTTCAATTTCACCTGAAACTGTTCGACGAGTTCTCAGAACAGCTGGATTAAATGGGCGTTCTGCCCCATAGAAAATTTTTTGTTAGTGCGAAAAACAGAAAGCTTAGGCTTTCCTTCGCAAAATCAATGTTAAATAATCCCGAAACGTATTGGAATAATGTCTTATTTGCAGATGAAAGCAAATTTAACATTTTTGGTTCCGATGGACGTATAATGGTATGGGAAAAAAAATGAGGAACTTAATCCCAAGAATTTAGTTGGAACAGTTAAGTATGGGGGTGGAGATGTCCTTGTGTGGGGGTGCATGTCAGCATCAGAACTAGGTAATTTGTTATTTATTGATAGCATAATGAATCATGCTCTTTATTTAAGTATTTTTAGAGACAATTTAAAATTATCAGACCAAAATTTGGGTATTGGAAACAACTTTGTTTTTTTTATCAAGATATCGATCCTAAGCACATGGCTCTCAACATTCGCCTCTGGTGTCTCTATAATTGTCCACAAAATTTGAAAACACTCATAGAGTGAAACATTGATAGATTTAAACCCAATAGAACATATTTCGAGAGAATTGGAGGTTAAAGTACGCGCGCGCGCGAAAACACGACTTTAAAACGAAAAGCGAACTAAAAACAGTAATGATGGAAGAATGAATGAACATTGATGCAGAAATTACAAAAAAAAACTAGTTAAATCTATTCCCAAACGTTTAAAAGCTGTTGTGGATACTAAAGGATGTCCTGCTAAATATTAATTTAAAGAAAAATTAGAATATTTACTAATATGTAGAGATTTTTTTAAAGTGTACGAACATTTTTGTGCGATAAAGGTTTTGTTACTTTTTGATTATTAATTTCTTAAAAATAAAGTTTTTACTATATTTTTTAAATATTTCATGTAATTTTGTTAAGAATAGATTATAGATCTTATTATTAAATACTTATTCTGAAATATTTATTTTAATTAATGGATAGGGCCCTATTTCATTGAAAATCGTAACTGTACGAACACTTTTGGCAGCCACTGTATATGCTAGAATTATTTTGTCCTTTAAAGTTATCATCTGTCTTCAAAAATAAACTCTTCAAAACTGTTAAAATCTAATTCTGGTTATCCAAGGAGAGTTATTTTATTTAATTTTTATTTGTTTATATGCTAGAATTATTTTGTCCATTAAAGTTATCGTCTGCCTTTAAAAATAAACTCTTCAAAACTGTTAAAATCTAATTCTGGTTTATCATTCACAATAGAAGTTCATTTTGTTTACAAACAACCAACAAAACCTGGCGGAGTCTAAACTCGGCTTCCGGTATAAAGCGTAGTCAGAGTAAACACTCTAACTTTCAACACCCTGTCTGAAGATATTAATGGGAGTTTTAAGTTTGTTTTCCGACTGTTATGATTTGAGAATTCTGTGAAAAAGGCAAAATTTTATATTCTTAGTTTTGCTCTTTGGAACATTTATCTGAAATATTTAGAATCTTTGATTGCGTTTGTATAGAATGGTTTCATAATTGGTGTCATTTCACAAACATCAAGTGCGCCGTGCTGATTTACTTTTGCACATCATGCAGCAGAAAAAGAAAGAACATGATGTGATATCTCATCTTAAAATTCGACATAGATCTAGCTGTTAAATGACATGCGCAGTTACTCTTTTTCATGAATCGGCGATTGGATTGGAGTTTTATTGCGCAAAAGCCAGGTCTGACCATTCTACGCCAAACACAAGGTATTTTCCTTAATAAAATGAATAGTGTATGGTATAAAGAGAGCAAGTTTCAAAGCTAAGTCCACACATATATTTAAAATGTCTTTTTCTCAAAACTATATTTTTCATATCTACGTGTCTTTAAAATGCTCCATGCGTCTTACTTTTTTAGTAAATTTTATGAAATTTTTAGTACGATATCCTGACAAATACTAAAATAAATATTGGTATCCATTTTATGTTTCGACTTCATTTAGATAGTTAAAAGTCAGTTTATTTTGAAAAAAATTTAAACTTTTGACGCAAATTAAGTAAACAAAACATTTCTTATGAATTAACTATTCAATGAAATAGCAAAATAATACCCCGTTATGTTGGAAATGTACTTATTAGTAATAATAATGTAAAATGAAGTCAAAAAATAAAAAATGGAACGCATGAAACGTTTTAAAAAAATCTAATGTTTCAATAGATATGTGCACAACTCTAAGTCAATAATTAAGTAAAAAGCTATATAGTCCACCGTCCCCTTAAATTATTTGCAACTTCTGTATTATTAAAATTTCAAAAGCTCAAAAGAGAATAAAGACCATTATTAAATCCAAAACAGAAAATGTTGAATCAAATAAGATTAGAAAAGGCAATATCAGAAAAAATAAAATAGTTTTATATGCGGAGTATCTCCTAATAAGCCTGCCAAATTAGGATTCGGATTGCTAAAATATTTCATTCTAAAATTTTTAAAATTCGGGCATTCAGTCAAAATGTATTTAATAGATAAAGTGGTGTTACACACAGTGCATATCGGTTGTACTTTACCCTTTAACAAATGATTATGCGTGAAGTAAGTGTGACCATCTCTAAGCCAAGTCAATTTTACAACTGTTTTACGAGTAAAATTGGATTGTTTCAAACCTTTAATTGAAGGTTATATGTCGTGCAATTTATTGCACATCAGATTGTCCTACGTATTTTGCCAATTCTCATAAAGAAATAATTTTGTTGGGTAAATTTGGAGTTTACGGTACGCACCTGTTTCTTGCCAATTTTTCTTGGGGCAATTTCATTTGCCGTCGCCAAATACTGTTGTGGATGTGCTGTGCGATTTTTATTGCTCTCTTGCGCATGAGTCACCTGAAAACCAGAGATTGAACAAACAGTGCCTGCGGAATTTTAACGTGTACCGGGCAGATTTTTTAACTTAAAAAAACATCAGCGGCTTGGCAGGAAACTAGTAGCTTCGCTTTTTCATTGAATGTTAGGGATCTAGTTTTTTTTTTTAAATTCCGAAAACTAGAATTTCCGCACGAAATGCCTGCTGCATTTCAAGAGTGTGCCGGGCAAATTTTTTAACTTAAAAAATACCAGCGATTTCGCTTTCGGCATAGCGGAATACTCGTAGCTTCATTTATTCATTGAGAAACGAAATACACAGAATAACATACACGGTACTGAACCGATATTCTATCCTAAAAATTCCAAACAAAGTTTTATTCAAATTGGAATTTATCGACCAATCACATCGAAGAGTTGAACAAAACAGTCCAATCGAAACGTGGTGCAATATAGACTGATAAGCAAAACACCGATGAAACTATCAATTTGTGCGCATGTCATTCGTTAAAAACATCTAGACGCATCCAAAACAAATGTTCTCTCATAGCCGTTCTTGGTGGAAAAGAGTTGGCGATACTAAGAGGAACAAAGTAAGTGGGTACCGTAAGCTCCACATAAACCTTTGTTATCCGACTGACATCATTAAAGCGAACGTTAGCGTATTTGATAACAGTAGCAGTTTTTGCTTCCTTGTCGTGAGTCGATGATGTTACTTGAACTGATTCCATAGCTTTTATTATCACTTCTTAGGATTATCTTCCTTAACTGTCTCATTTAATAATTAATTATATTTCTTTCAATTTAAACTCTTGAATAATTCGACGAGTCGGATGTCTTTTTTTTTACTTTTTTGTATACGAAGCGTAGAAAGTTTTTAATAATCAAATTTAAATTAAGGAATTCTTAAAATGAATGCCCTAGTTTTAAGCTCCCCTAAATTTTTTTAAAGATCATTTTTGGAATTATGTGTGCTGATCTGTGAAGACAATAATTTAAAACCCAAACAAGGTAGACGGATGAAATATGGTTTGCAGTCCATGTGCCAGACGATAGATTTCTATCGGATTTTGGACGAAATCCGTCTAAAAGATGTCTACCCGTCCGTATGTATGTGAACAGGATAAATGAAAAACGCAACGAACTATACAAGTAAAATCTAACCTTTATTTTGTGACTAGAATTATAAGATTAGTGTCAAATTTTGGACCAAATCCATCCAAAGGTTCACTATTTGGCAATATATCTATTCCTAAGAATGTGATAACTTGAAAGCATTTATGTGTAAGTATATGATATTTACACCCAAACCCGTATTTAATTTTGGGTAAAGTGAATTTCGAAACTTAATATATGGTGTTCACACCATAATTGCAGATCTAAGATATCAAATTTGGAACCTATTCGATCAATTTAGATAGTTAGGTAAACATACCGTTTTGAAGAAAAACGAGCGCTATTCGGATACGGACTTCGTAATTTTGACCCGAAGTCAGATGACGAGGAGAGACCTGAGTTGGCAACCGCATCTCTAAACTACGCGCCGCACCAGAGATAGGAATTTTGGTCTTCTACGTATGAGTTAACGCGCAACAGGCCTACATACATGACTGATCTTCGGCGGAATCGGGTTTCGAACCTGGAGCCCTCCGACCCCAAAGCTGATACCTTACCACTAAACCACCGAGGCCTATGCGATCAACAGAACGAGATCAAAATTGCATACTCGATTTTTTCCCCACTAAATTACAGAGCTAAAGATAAAGCTCACCGTATTGTGCAAGTATACTAAAAATTCAAGGAGAGAAGACTCCTACTGTTTTTAATATAGATAACTAGTAATTTGACCTGTCCTTACGGACATACAGATGTCGAGCCACTGACAGTTCCGAAGAACGCCAGCAAATTCGAGTACAAAATTTCTTCACAAAGTACACTGCTTCATAGAAAAAAAAAGTTAAAATAACTAACACAATTTCTCACAATTTCAAATTCCTAAACGCACTTCGAACTTTCCGAAACACAAAATCTTGATTAATTACCAAATAACATAAATTAAAATACAATCATAAAGAAAATAAAGAGAAAAAAAGAAAGCTTAAAATATATGTATATATATACAAAGAAGCCACAAATTAAAACCTAAACATGCAACACACTGCATCACAAGAAAAAGGCTAAATCAACCTATACACAATTTCCTATCACATTTTCAATACACATTCCTATCACATTTTCATTTCATACATAACTTCAAACTGTCCAATACACAATTTCTTGAATAATAACCAAATGACATTAAAATACTAATACTACTAAGAATAATAATAATAAAGAAAATAAGAAGAATGAGAAAAAAAGAATATAGGAAAGCCAGAAATTAAAACGGTACCAAACAACAAATCAAAATAAACAAACAACACAATTGCGGCTAGTAAACAGGTTGAGTATTTACAAAAAATCGTTAAAACATAGAAAAAATGACACATTTATAAAATACATTAAATATATATATATATATATATAATGATAAAAAAATAATATATATGTATATATATAAATGGGGGATTCCCAGATGAAGAGTTTTAAAAAGTCCCCAACCCCCTTAATCGTTTTCTTTCCATTTAAATTACATTTTCCATCTCTTGGGATAGAATATTTTTAAGAATCAAATTCATACCTTTTCTTGATTGTCTGTCCTGCAAAAGTTCTTTAATGAAGCTGCTGTTTTTTAAAAAAGTAAGTGTCTGATGTCTTGCCATTCATCACATTTAAGGATAATATGTTCCACAGTTCCTTCATCTTTTCCGCAGAAGCACCAGGGACTCTTGATGAACTAATTACTTAAAAGTAAAAAACTCGACCATCCAGGGAATTTAAATATCGAACTAATCAGGTTTTAAAAAATTAAAGGAAATGCAAACTTCTAGTCCAAAACATCGTAACATGATAACGACTTAGGCCTGATTTGTCCGTAATAATATGGCAAGGTTAGAACATAAAACATGTATTTGTTATCGTTAAACGGGCGTTTTTAAATACAGTAACAAAAGCAATGAAAAGTATTGTTGTAGAATGCATCTAAAAATATTTTTTAATTTATTAAAATTAGACAAAATAATTGCAAGGAAATAAAATTGGTATCGATGAAAACCTAATTTTTTGCATTTTAACCCTCTGACTGCGTATTCTGCGATTTCCGCGGGTTGAAAGCAAGTCTATTTTCTGCTGAATAGTGTGATTTTCGCAGACTAATGTGTTTGCTTAGTACTTTTATCGCGTTAGATCAAATTATTCTAATAAAGCTTTGCGTATAAATAACAACTCGCTTGGCACAACGGTATTTGAACACTTTGAAAACGTCGCATCTAAATAATGATTTAATAGAATTACACAATCAGAGGGTTTAAGTGATCAAAAAATGGTTTTTTAATGCCATAAGATTCATCTAAGATTTTGAGGGAAGACGCTAAAATTTCGATTAATTTTTAATTAAAATTATGAAAAACCTTTTCGTAATGAGCTTCTACTTACCCAAAAAGTTTCTACGTACCAAATTTGGTTGCTGTAGATCTAACGGTCTGATCTGCAGAACGTTGAACTATTTTTGCAGCATGCGTATTGCATAACGGAATTAATAGATAGTATGTCAACCGATAAGCATTATCATATTTAAAGTAAAATGTTGGAATTCTGTTTATAAATCTGAGACATCTGGTCACTTTAGCGCAGTACTTACCGAACAGCAAAGTGTATAAAGTATTGCCCATAATTTTTCTTGATTTTCATCAATTTCAAGTCAAACAAGGCAGCTACAGCTATTTGTTTGATCTCTAAATTGCACTGTTA
>BGPR01005203.1:0-16172 GCA_013235015.1 Araneus ventricosus | reverse complement strand
TACTCTTCGAATCCACCACCCACATTCGCCTGGGACACGACCATGGCCCGCATTTGACCATTCCTAATGAAAATTCCAATATTTGGGTAAGGATAAGGGTTTTCCGTCTGAATTTCCGTTCGAATCACTACACCCTTTCGTCCTCGTACTGACCTAGTTGCAGCCCGCAAATTTTCCCACGCTGCCTTCTGATTCATTAACTTTCCAGCAGACGATAACAGTTTGGCGCCTAAATTGGTTGTCTTCGTTCAAGGCGAAGCGTTAAATACTGAAGATCGCATCGGGCGTGAGAAATCAGACGATTTTTGTGGCCAAATGGGTGTTCCTGCGTTAAGAAGATGTAGGAATTAATTTTAATGGGATTGTACCACGGACGCGGTGGGTTTGACTTTTTACGTGGTGTCTGTCCCATTAAAAATGCTAATGGAAGGATTCGAATGGAATTTTAATTCGTCGGATTCTTCTTCAAAGAATGCGCAGTTCGAAATGGTTTCTAGTTTCGTTTTGTAAGAAATGAGCAAAAATGTTTAATGCGGGAATTGGGAGCTAATCTTCCGTGAAGCTGATTGATTAGAAATGATGATTACACATAGATTGCGATTTACCAATAAAAGCATCTATATCTAAAACATTTCGAGGACTTTTGTTTGCTCGTATACGAAGTATACAAAAGGACAGTAATATAATGACGACACATTCGACACCAAGATTTGATGAAACTCCACGTTTTATAACCTCCTGAGTCCGAAAATGCTGGAATCATGTTGGTTTGCCGGTCTATCTGTTTGGGAACGCGATAACTCAAACACGTAACAAGGTTAGATATAAATTTGGTACGTGGTCAATACACCCAAACTGCCAAATTTACCAAATTTTGAATTAAATCAGTCCATTGGAAGTCTATAGGGGAACCGAAAAACTTAAGGTTTGAAGGGCTGTAAAATGGTAAATAATACTCAGAGAAGTTTGAAAATGCAACTTATTTGGTCATACATAATGAATTTAAAAACTAATCTATGATCAGTACAAAAGTTGTTATTGACGATTTAGTAAACTTTGTCAAATGGTCCGTTTGGCCCCATAGCCGGGGCGAAACGGAACTCCGTTTTGTGCACTCCTTGCAAATTCTTAAATATAAAAAAAGGATTGTTTTCTTATGACTATTCAACATAATATAAGTTATATTAAGTATAAGAAATCTCGGTAAAATTATTTCAGACATTATATAGATAATTAAAAATTAAACAAAGGAAAAGTAAAGTCAACGACAAAACTCACAATGCATCTTCATCAGCACTTTCTACTCGGGCAATAGGCAAATTAGACTGGGGCAAAACGGAACAGGGTGCCGTTTTGCCCCGGTCCGTAATGCCCCAAGTGCAGAGGTTAACAAAGAGCTACTGTAAGGCTAGGCTAGAAACTAAGGAACTACAATACAAGTACATGAATGAACAGTCCAAAGAGTAATACTAACCAAAAAGCTTATCCAAACATAATAATAACTTATTTAAATTAACTTAGGAAGAAAATTCGGTGAAACTACAGTATTATGCACAAAAAAATGAGGAAATCTTCTAAACTATGCGTAGTAGCCAACTCTCATGGACATTGACAGCTCAATTCTGTGTAGTAGGATGTGTTATGAAATTCTAGGAAATTTCACTAATTTGCGCAACAAACTGGACGAAACAATGAGGGGGTGCTGTTTTACCCCGTAGTTCTGTTTTCCCCCGGGTTCTTCTACGTATATGCACTCCCGTGAAGGCGAACACTATAACTCAGAAGCGTAGCAAGCTCGGAGGATGAAATTTGGTATATCGTTAAAGCGCAAAAATTTCAGATACGCATGAAATTTTCAACAAAATCCATCTTACCTCCTATCGGCTGCCGATATATCTATTCGTGAATACAAGATGACTCGAAAACGTAGCAAGCTCGATAAATAACATTTGGCGTGTGAACTTCATCATCATTGCAGATCTGTATTCAAATTGTTGACCCAATCGGTGGAATGTGAGAGATTAAAATACATAATCTATTTTCTTCATTCTATTACCTAGCTTACCTGAAAGCGCGCTTTAATGTGTTGGTATACGAGAATGTGGAAGGGAGAATATTCCGTCTGGCTGAAGTTATGTCTTTGTGAAATTCTGCGAACAAACGCGATAATTACACACACCAGCGATGAATGCGTTTTACGGAGCACACGAACTCTGCGGTTCACGATCTCCGAACATTATACGTAACACCTATAACCCTGGCTGAAAAATTGAGGTGAACCTGATTAATTAAAATTCCCTGAAAGCAAGATTAAGATTAGAGCTGAAAGGAAAGTTATTGTTAATTATGTCCAATTAAATGCCTCATTTAGTCATCTCCATTCACTTCCTTCATTCATCCTTCCGTTCTCTCATGTATACAACAAGATATGGGGAAAAAAGTCTTTGGAATTAAATGAAATTTGGTTAGTAATGGAGCAACCCGTTACCTGATTTTTGCGCTGGTGGTAACGACTTCTGTTCTTCATCACATCTGGTCTGGGCCGTTGGCTTAGGTCCAACTTCAGTAAGCCCTGAAAAGGGCTAACGCGATAATTCAAAATTAAAATGAAATAGGAGAATAAAAGTTGGCATGTGGTATATACATTAAAAAATTGATGCTGTTTAGTAATTTCTGAGTCATGTGCACGATTGGGAAGAGATACTTCTTCTAAACACTTATTCCATATTCTTCATTGCTTTCGACGGTTACAGTTAAAGCTGCTGCTTATTAACATAAATGCATACAAGGATATAACATTTATTAAGATGTGCAAAAAAGCACCATACTTATAAAGCTATTTCTAAATATATGATATTTAAATATGTAATGATATTGTTGGAAATATACCTTAGTGATAAAAAATAACCATAGTTACTCTCATCATTAAACAATTTCATATTGGATTTTTTCATTAGAAAATTTTTGAAATTTTGCTACATTTATTTATTTTTATTTATATACAGAACTCGATTGATAATTCTCAAAAAAAAAAACCACTGTAAATAAAAAAATTATATCTTGCACACTCAATAAATTATGTAACTTTTTTTAGAGATCGCTTGGGAAATAAACTTCAAATTCTGAACCATTTTTCTAATGTATCCAATAGATTAACGGCTGCTCTCTCTTTCCCGGTCAAAACCTGTACCTCAAAATTAGAGCGAAAATATTTTATCTACTTTAATCGAATAATAAAAAAAATTTAATGGCATTTAATGATAACAGTAATCATAGTTATCCTTTATCTGTTTAAAAATTAAATTTTAACTATAACTCAAGTATCATATGAATAAAAAATATTTAATGCTTAAAAATGGTTAATATTTTAATGAAATGTGTGTGGCGGCCTCTCGAACCTTTGCATTTTCATCTCACACTTTGCCATGAGGCGGCAGGTGGAATTTTATTCTTCCATGCAAGATGCTAAAAAGGTGCAGCTCTGCGCGCGCACTATTAATCCAAGTATATATAGGAGTGCTTTTTCCATTTCCGACCAGACCGAGAGAGAGAATGCAAGCAGCATAAGCCAATCCACATCGGTGATGTACGAGCCTCTGTGGTAGTACAGATAATGATAGCCATGTTGCCTGAACAGAATTTGAGCCTTGCGACTGATTTCCTTCATCTGCAGTTGTACGCGGCTTGTTGATCATCAGCTACTCGGATCCGGATGCACCGATGATTATTTTTTGGCTTTTCACTGAATGAGTTCCTCTTCTCTCCCAAGTATACTTATGTGTACGGTAACTTTTTGATACGAGATGTATCTATCTGCAGATCCATTTTGATTTAAATGTTTTTTAATGTTCTAACCGACAATTTCATGCTTGGACTGTGAAATAAATGTTTTTTTATAAATCTCTTGCCTGGAATATCATTTTGCAACTTTACTGAACTGAGTCAGTGGTGAAGTGGTGTATTTTTGAGGCATCCTCTATCCCCTTCATATTTTAATAAAAGATAATTATAAATTTTAAATTTAATTAAATATTAATTTCAAAAATTATTTTGGAAAAAGAAAAATCGAACCCTGGCTGAAAGGTTAGCAAGCGAGTACTATTCCGACTATGCCATCGGCTCCTCATCAACGGTGACAACTTAATAGTATATAAGCTGTACCGAAAGTTTGTGAACTATTTTCTCCGAATTCGTTGGCCATTGCACTTTAAGATTTTAATGGAAGAACACCTTAAAGGTATACTGTTAATATACCAAGTCTCACGCCGAACTGAAGACCCCAAGTCGTTCCCTCCCCTCGTAAAACAATTTAAGCATA
This sequence comes from Araneus ventricosus, assembly GCA_013235015.1. Classification (NCBI taxonomy): domain Eukaryota; kingdom Metazoa; phylum Arthropoda; class Arachnida; order Araneae; family Araneidae; genus Araneus; species Araneus ventricosus. Next base: position 11,854 of record BGPR01005203.1, on the reverse strand, counting down.
GAATCTAAACAGCATTTCAGTGTTTCAATTAATAACAGTAAGCCACGCGAATCAACTACATTATGGATAGATTTGTATTAACCTCAAATGGTGGGGGAAAAAAGAAAAATGTTTTCGTATTAAGTCTTTCAATGAAAAGCGAAAATAAAGTAACATTCGAGTGTGTGAAAAAAAGAAATAAAGTAATTTAAGCAAACGATTTTGCAAGCAACTTTCTATTAAAATAACTGAATGTTTGGTTTATTACTGCCACTTAAAATTCCAAATTTAAAACGCAAACTATTGATCAATATTCGAACTGAAAATCAACCATCAAATGCCTTTATTAGTAAATTAATGTTTAATATCACAAAATAAATTAGCTAAGCGAGTAAACAAAATGCAACCTGAAAACCAAAAATAAATATTTGCATCTGAAACGAAAAAAACAAACAAAAAACCCGAAGTATTAATTAATTCTAAAAATAACTTGGATTTTGTACCGTTTTCAATGTTTATCTTCTTATCCTCAACATGTCCTAACTTTATGCACTGAATAAATTATATCAATAAAAACTTTTTGTAATTGTTGTGTGGCTTTTATAATAATTTACCTCAGAGACATATTTTTTTATCATATGATAAATGTTATCCGACAGAGAGAAATATTCAAGTTTTCAAAAGTGAAAAAAAAAAGAATTCACAAAAGCAAATCATGCTTAAGTTTGGCAGCTTTAGTTTTATTTGAACATGTAAACACAATTATAGGAGTATATATATAGCAATTAGTTATTGTCTATCTACAAAGAACATATTTAATGAACATTACACTTGTTCTCAACTTATCAAAATATTTTTCCCTTAAAAATTTTCAAGACTAAATATATCGCAATGTGTACTACACTTCTTGAAAAAGTAATTATATTTCAAATCAGTCTTCAAAATTTTATAACATTTACTTTAAAATTCTATTTTCGGAGAATAAAACTTTAGAAATTATTTTCATAAAGTTTTATTAGCAATAATACAATTTACTTACATTGTTGGAAATTCATTTTGGAATATTGCAGCAAATTTTAACTACTTTCATTCCAAAATAAATATTTGAACCTAAATTTTATTCTTGCCTCAATATGAATACATACATCCCTTTGTTTCATATTAGGAAATTTTACAACATTTTAAATATATTTTTATTCCATAACAAATTGCTCGCTTATCAAACTTGAAAGCAATTTATAAAACATTAAAATAAACTTCTTCCTTAACTTATTCACCATTATTAAACACCAAACGATTTTTTTTCTCTTTTAAAAATCATGATGATATATTTAGATTTTGAATGTGTGTGTGGCAATAGTTGTTTAAATTTAAATAAGTTTGAAGAAATAAATTCAATTTCTGATTATTCCATTAAATTAATATGTAGGGGAAAGTGGGGTAAAACACAGTAGCTAAAATTCGAAGGTCTGCTGGAGCTAAAATATTCGACAGAGAGCTTGTCAAATTGTATTAAAATAATCATTGTTTATGAGAGTACAATATATCTTTCCAGAAAATCGCAGTTTCATTATTTTATTTATCAATGATTTTCATATAAAAAAAAGTCAAACTATTCGACTTACCCCACTAGTGGGGTAACATGTGTACCCGGTTTTACCCCACTAGTGGGGTAAAACCGGGTACACATGTTAACGTTATGGGAAATTAGGAAAACTCGATTTTCAGTGGAAAAGTTGCAATCGTTTTCATTTTATATGACAATTTAAGAATATTAGCTACACATTTCATATGTAAAGCAGTTGCCTTCTTCCTCTGCACCCCTGCAACTTTCGTGGTCACAGCTAAGACAGTTTTACATTAGATTAACCGTTCTTCTTTATTTAAATTAGAAAATGTATCATTAAAATATAAACAATCAACGTCTGATGTGTTTTTATCGTCTTCATCGGAGGCATCATCAATATCGATTGTCCCGGTCTTACGCCACTTGGAGTACCTGGTTTTACCCCGGGAGCAGAGATTATAGAAAACGAAATAGAACCGCGCAGTTATTGGAGTAAATCCTTATTGTTTGATAGGGTATAAATCCTTAGCAAATGCATAATAAGCTGGACTAAAAATGGTTTTTAAAAGTGTAATGATTTTTAAGTAAGGATAGTTTAAAATCAAACGAACATTAGAGAGTTGATGTCTTAAAACAAATAAACTTTCACATAAAGCAGTGAATTCAATAGCTGCAACACGCCACTATGACTGTTCCTTTTTCTTGACTAGTAGAGCGTAATTCAATATCTGTCCTCTAGAAAGAAGAACTTATATTGCAAGAATCAAGGAATCCCACTCTCTTCTACTCAAATTATTTTGAAATATTTTCTTATTTTTAACAACTGTTTCGTGCGTGACAACGTGTGCGTAACAACGTTTAAACTTATTTTGTTCGTGTAGATAAATTTTATATTTTTGATAAATTATTAAACGAAATTAATTGTTCTTTTATATTTAGAATGTTGAAGAGGTAATTGTAAAACAGAAATTAACAGCAATTTATTTAAGCAAGCGTATATTAATACAACTTCAAGCTCATTTTTTTGGATTTCTATAAACCACTGCCGATTTTAATACAAATGATTTTGGTCTTTTGAGATTTATTTTCTTTAGTGTTGAGTAGAGCAGTTTGTGAGTATTTCTTTTTTCATTTTTATGGAATTTTAAAAGATGCCTTATGTATTCCATTTTATGTAAATTTTATATATCCCGTTAGCATCCATCTGTATTGCTGTGAAGTATATGATTGTACTTCCACTGTCACAATTGCATGCCTGCCGTGAAGTAAGTTTTACACATTAGTCTATGCGACAGCATCGCGTTTTCATTCTTGTTCTTTGTTCCGATAGCTTAAAAAATTGCGATTATATTTCAGACATAAAAATTTCTCCCAAATTTCAAGAATAAATAAGAAAATAACCAAAATGAAATGAATAAAATATTTAAGTAGCAAATTTTAGTGCAATATTTTTTTGAATCTATATTGTTTTTCTTAATTCTTCTCTTAATTCACAAATGTAGTAGAATCTGAGAGAAGTAAGTCCTCCGGGAGGTTTTGTGAACCCGCTTGGGTTGCATTATACAATTTAAGAAGCTCTAGTCAGAGATGAAGCGATAAATCTATCACGAACTTCAGCATTAGATGTGCATGTGCATTTGCATGATTAATCAACAACTTTTGGCTCTAATTTTCGACGTTAAAACTGCCTAAACTGTAGCCAACTGACAAATAAAATAAGTAACGACTTTCACTCGAATGAATTTTGCTGACAGATCTTAAATCTAAAACGAGTTCAGATTAAAATCTCTGGATAAAAGAGTTAAGACTGTTGTTTTAATAATAGAGAATAACTAGAAAGGAGTAATTTTAAATATTTTAACATTTCATCGGATTCTGTCGTTACTATGTTATAATTGTTAAATTAGAATGCTAATTTACATTGTCATCTAAACAACTGTTTAGTACATTTCGTTACTATAAATTTTGGTTTTGATGTCTTGTCGGATTATAAAAAAAAAATTAAGTATTTTTCCGATTAATTCGAAAATAAGACCAAAACGCCAGAAAAAAAATTGTGAATTTCAGCATAAAGTCATATCTTATATTTTGTACCTATTTCAAGTAATAATAATGATAATATGATTTGTAACATAATATTATTGTTCTTTAAATTTCATTAAAAATATTAACCAATTTCTTTTTTGGCATTTTTAATAATGCTCATTTCTTAAGATCTAGAATGTATGATAGCTAATTGAATTGATAATCTGTAGTACAGTAGGTCTTACTGAATAAAAATTACTGCCTCTCAAATCCTCTTCCTCTGCGCCAAAATTTCATTTTACATTAATTTGTTCACATTATTTTGTTCTACAAGTAACTTATCCAAATTAATATCATCCAAAAAGTGGTCTCAAGTTGAAAACTTTATAAAGACCTCTTCCGTTGTGTAACTTAATAATAATTACTCTTTAATCTTCCGTTATCAAAAGGTCTTCTATTTTATTCTTTGGTATTTTCATTATAACATCATGTTTCTTAAGACCTAAAGTATGTAAAAACTAATTAGGTTGAAATCTGCCTTCTGTACTGATGGGTCTAAGTAATAGAACATCACAGCTACCAAATCATATTCTCTTTAACTTCCAGGAACGGTATCTGCATGGTAAAACTTCCAGAGCAGGTAACCCACCAAAATCAATGTCATCCGAAAAGTGGTCGCCAATGAAAAAAACTAAGACTGGCATAATGGACAACCCTAATATACCGTTCTTTAACTCATTATCAGAATTTAAAACTATTTTTATTCTTTGGTATTTTCAGAACATAACACCACACTTCTAAGAACCTAAAGTATATAAAACCAATTAGGTTGAAATCAGCCTTATACCAGTATAGGTCTAAAAATAGCGAAACTCTCATCCATAGCTTCTCAAATCCTCCTTCTCTGCCACAACTTCAGAACATTGCTCTACATGGTAAAAAACTTGGTGGGTAACCCACCAAATCAATGTCATCCAAAAGTGATCATGATGGAAAAACTTAAGACTACTTTTTCATAACACAACCCTAATGCTATCGTTCTCTACTCTCATTATCAGAATTTAGGATTATTTTTATTCTTGAAATCCTTCTATACAGTAGATTAAGTGAAAATATCGCTGCTTCTCTAATCCTCTTTCCTTCCGCAGCTTTCAAACTCTTGGTAAAAAAAACTTTGAGCAAGTAACCCACCAAGAATCGTATCATCCAAAGAAAGTGAAGATAACCAGTGGAAAAAAAACTTAAGACTGTTTTTTCATGTATAACGCCCTAATATATCGTTCTTTCCTCTCATTATCAAAATTTAAAGTTATTTTTATTCGAGAATCTTCTATACAATTGGAGTCTAGAAGTAAAGAAATATCGCTGCTTCTCTAATCCTCTTTCGCTTCCGCAACTTCAAAACTCCTTGGTAAAAAACTTCCAGAGCAAGTAACCCACCAAAATCAATGTCATCCAAAAAGTGGTCGCCAGTGGAAAAACTTAAGACTGTTTTTCATGTATAACCTAATATATCGTTCTTTCACTCTCATTATCAAAATTTAAGTTATTTTATTCTTTTGGTATTTTCATATAACACGATAGCTACCCAAGACCCAAATATGTGGCTTAATTAAGATTGGAAAATCTTTTCTACAGTAAGTCTCAGTATTAAAAAATCGCTGTTCCTCAAATCCTCTTTCTCTATACAACTTTTAATTTTACTCTGCGATATTCTGTTCTTATCTACATGCAAAACCTTCCCGCACTTATAACTCACTTGAATTAGTAATCCACTTATATTCCTACATCCTCCAAACTGCGTGACAGTTCCCAAACATCCTCCCTTTTCCCATTTCAAGAGCAAAAAATCATTATTATTATTATTCATATATGAAGAAGAAAAAATAAACAGCATACAGCAACCACGGAAACAAACGAGAAAAGAAACTGTTTATATGTTGCGTACGGCTGGCAACGACGTAGGTATCGCGGCAGACGGTATGAGGGAAGGAAAGAAAACGGGGTTGGAGGTGAGTCAGTACTACACACGCTCACCTCTTGGCGTGTCCCGGGATCACATTTCAGGAACTAGCCGCCGCCCCCATCATGACCTGCAATTAACCCCCGTGCCTGCAGTCCCCCACCCTGGTGCACACCTGGGGCTGCTGCAGCAAAGAAAGGTGGAATGCAGCGTGGCTGCCTTTTTTGGAACAAAGTTTTCGCAAATTGGAATGAAATATATACTCTACAACTCAGTTAATCCGCCAGAAATGCGGAAATGGGCATCACTTTCAAGAAAACAAAATAAAAGCTCGGATGCTATTTTCCCAGAGACGATTCGCATTAATTAGAATGGTGAAAGTGTGAAACAATTCGAGGAGATTAATTGCGTGATAAGGCTTTCTTGAATTATTAAGCGGTGATTATGTGGGAATACAGGTATTTAACAGGATGAAGTCACCACGTATTTACACCCAGTGGATATTTATTGTTACTATACAGATGTTGTGTTGGACATTTAGAAATGGAGCGTAAGGTAAACAGCATTTGATTTACATTGTATGTTTAAGATACTGTTTCTAGTCGTGGATTGGGCAGACGTAGTTAAACTTTCACCTGTCGCTAGAAAATAAAGTAGAAGCAGTTATGAAATAAGAACTATTTCTTAAACACACATTACTCTAAAATATAGAAATAAAGATTCTTAACTTTTGCCTTTTTTGGAACAAAAGTTTCGTAAGTGGGTAGAAGCAATGCTTTGCAACTCATTTAACCTCAGAAATGTAGAATGAGCCTAACTTTTTTTAAGTAAAGCAAAACAAAGTTTAGGTGTTATCTAAAGACGGTTCGCGTGGTCGAATAGGTAAAAATGTGAGTGATTAACTACGTAATAATGCCGTGATTGTGTTGGTGATTATGTAGGAGTACTAGTATTTAACAGGATGCGATCACCTCATTATTTTACACCCAGCTGGATATCTGCTGTGCTGTAAGTCTTTTTTTATTTGGACATTTAAATGGGTAATAAGTTCAGGAAGAAACCTCATAAATAGCATTTTGATTTTACATCTGCATTCACCAGATCCACCGTTTGCATTCATGTATGGGCGGAAGGCGTAGATTTATGTTTTTAGCCTACTTAAACTTTTTTTCATTTAGAAAATAGAACTGGATAACGTTATGAAATAAGGGAACTATCTTTTAAACACACTTCAGTCTGAAAATGGGAAAATAAGAATTAGTCGCTCACTTCAAACCAAGTTTTTGTAGATTAGAGTGAAATATATACTCTACAGCCCCAGAAGCTGTGGATATGAACCTCATTTTCCAGGAAAACAAAAAAGCAATGCTTAGATATTTTTCTTTTCCGGAGCTATTCATGATCGAATGGTAATAGCTTGAGGAGATTGATTGCGTGATAATGCTGTGATTATTGGCGGTGAGTATGTGTGAATACTTGATATTTAACAGGAATGGGATCCCCTCTTGTTACTCAAGATATAAGTCGTCATGAATCTCCCATTGAACATTAGCCATGGATAATGGAGTTGAACGAACTGCACCAACAGTATTCGATTTACAAATGTATTTTAAAATCCATCGTTTGTAGTGAGTGGAAGGCATGGGCCTAGATTAGAGACGTTGAGTACGGGTGCAGAGTGCTTTATTTTGTCTAGGGGTGGAGATTTTGTTTAATCTATCTAACATTGTAGTAGTAGCACTGATGCATCAACGGTATAAATGTGTCATTAGTGAGGCATCGGTCCTGTAACATATAGTGCTTAAAGTGTAAAAAAAGTTACACTCGTCAACTTCTTTTCGCTTGAAAAAATCAATTAAACAGATATGCAATTGAGGAGTATATAAAATAGACTTTTTGAGATATAGCAGATATCCAAACACATTCGAAAGAAAATGCCGTTACCTCTTAAGAAGTGTCCATCCTTATACTGTTGAGAGAGTTCACCGCGTGTGAAGAATGTTGAAGTATTCTCGGAACGCATGTGATATTGGTAAAAAATGAAGTTGTGCTTTTCTCCCAGTCTATCGAACTTGCTTCAACTTGAAGGCAGCGATATGTCATCTGCTTTCACACCATATGGGTGCTGTAAGGAAATAAGTAGATCAACCGAATAATCACAAAATAGACTGGCAATGGACAATATCTACATTTCATCAGTTTCCCAGTTTAAAACAACGTACCATTACGATAATTATTTTAGAGGCTCATTTATCTTGATATTTCCCTCTCTTTGTTCGGTGTGATTTAGCATCAGATTTGTTGATGAATGTGCCGGATTGAAGTTCAATGAAATTTGTTGAAATTTATTAAAATTCCTTTTGGAAATTTCTCATTTCGTCGGCTTAACAAAACACCACCTTTCTCAAAATTTTTTTTTAAATTTAAAGGGAAGAAAATGCTCAATTTTCGCAACCAGTAACAAATAATTCTAGATTTTTTTTCACTTCTGGTAGAAACATGGAGAGTTATCTTTTTATATCAGGTGTCAAAGAAAAGAAATATTCGTTAGTAGCCGCGAAAAGTTGAGTATTTTCTTCCCTTTTGAAATTTCAAAAAAAAATTGAGATAAGAATTGGCGTTGCTTGTTAAGCTGGCTATTTGCTGTAGTCGATAGGTTTTATTGTCTAGCCTCTTCAAAGTCAGTATCCATAAATCCAAAAGGCACTTCTCATCAAAGATTAGGATGAAGTGTTTCAAATGATAAAGTAGACTTGCTCTTAAATAGCGAAAACTTTAGGACTTCAACTAAGTGACGTTTTTTGTCATGAAACCATGTCTCTTTTAGTTGATGGATGTATTTCAAAGGTATTAAGGACTTCATGCTATTAACTCTTCAAATTGAAAGAGATTTTTTTGGAATAACCTTTTCCATTTCTGGTAATATAGCCTGCGAAAGTGGTAACGACTGCATTCATCTTAAAGTGCAGTACCTTACAATGCTGGTACCATTGTCATAGGTAATAGAGTTTGAACTTCGATATGGCCTGATCTTTGACTGACCAGCTGGAATGCGCATTCAGCTTTGCGACTATCGACATAGCCTTATCGTGTTGAGTTCTATCCTTAACTTCATTTACAAATCTAAACCTTGGTCTCTAAGTTTAGAAGATCAAAGGAACAAAAAACAGCAAAGACTACTACCACTTTTAATCCCAGGGAATTATACATTTTTTTGATTTATTTTGTACAAATTTAATATAAATGCAGCAACGCTCGATGCAGCTTATCTGTGCTTGCTTGTTTGCAGTATGCACTTGCCGTGACTCTCTTCAGATACGCTGTGGATTGATATGAACATCGTTAGCAAAGCTCGACTCTCCTCCGAATTCGCTGTAGGATTGATATGAACGTCGTTAGCAAAAGCTTGACCTCAAACGCGCTGTAGGGTTGATATGAACGCCGTGCCAAAGCTTGACTCTCCTCCAGACGCTGTAGCACGGTAAGACGATCGTTAGCAAAGTTTAACTCTCCTCAGATGCACTGCATGGTTGATATGAACGTCGTTATAAGCTTTTGTCATTCACGACTCTGCTAACCAGGACAGAGGGATTCCTGTCCGTATCCTGAACACAGAAACTTTGACCAGCCAGTAGTTCACTGTATTTTTTGTTTACAGCGGTTGCGAGTGTCTAAGAATTTGACGCAAATTCATCCAATCAAAGTCACCTGAGGGACAAGAGTTATGAAAAAGCATATAAGCCTTTTATATTAGATGTGCACATATCTCATTGCAACTCTGCTGGGTGAAGATGAAATTTCAATCGTAGACTTACCATAATAATTTTGACAAGGTCTGACTGTTCCCTGAATGCTATAAAACGCAACTTTTTTTATAATTTTTTGTGCCGATGGTGAAGTCTAACACGACACCAAGTTCACCCGCAAAAGATTCACACAAGAGGTCAAAGAATGGTGCAAGATTATATTAGGTTGATAAAAACATCAGGCGCTTTTATTTAAAAGCAACATTATTAACTATTGCCTAAATGTGTCGAATTATTATGCAAAAAAAAAAACATTTATAATCCGTTGCGCAACAGCTATTCAGAATATAATAATTAATTTTGGTAAAGCAATAGCTTTCGGTATGGCAACCACGGGTTATTTCATTCATCTACCTCGCTGCGTTTTCAATTACCATTGTTCATATTCGCACGAACAGGCGAAACATTTGCTGACAGATTCAGTTCAAATCATGCATATATCTATGTATTTATCAAGAATCGCTGATCGACGCTCATTATAACGACCCGCTGCGTCCCCACAGCAAAAGATCTTTATAACGAGTGGTCATATAGTGAATATAATTAAAAATGTACACATGAACAACTCCAGCAGTTCCGTAAAAATAAGGCGATTTTAAAGAGATCCCAACTAAATGCTCAAATCATTGTTATTAAAAATAAAAATTTTATCAATTAAAAAATATATTTCTAAAACCAGATTTTAAAGTGAGAAAATAAAAGGTCTTATATACTTACAAAATATTTATTTTCTAAAGAAAAAAAATCAGAAGTGGTTGTTTATCTTTTCTGTATATCATGATTTTTTGCAGAACATGATTTTCCATTTCAGTTAAAGATGATAAATAATGTTCTGTATTTTCATACAACTAAAAAAACATTTTAAAGTCTCAATAAGCACTTGAAACATTTTTTATTCTAGGCTATTCTAATTTCCGCCTGTAGTGAGTGGTAATTTCAAGACTCTACATCTTCGAAGCTAGGCAATACAGTAATCAATATCATTTAAGTTTAGGAACATGTTTTTTTTGGAAAATACCGGGAAGAGTGTCCTCTAATTCGGACGTTGTATTGGATTAGACGACGCACTGGACGGCCGTTATGCTCCGGAGTAAAATAACCTAGAGTGCATAGGGACACACAGTTGGGGATTTTATCACTGGTCGTTTATCAATGGAATAGTCTTTATAATGTGCGGTAGATTATAAAATGGAATGGTCTTTATAATGGAGATAGTCTCTTTATAATGTACGGTCGTTATAATGGGAATGGTCTTTACAATGTGCTGTCATTTATAATGGAATAGATGCTTTTATAATGTGCAGTCGTTATAACGAGGCATCGACGCTATCAATATTAATTTCATCCATTTAGCCAGTTGTATTGTAAAGAGTTGTCACGTTCAATTACCACGAATATATAAACTGTTAAAACCCGAATCAAACTATAGACAGATTTTGACTAGCACACAGATATCAATCAGAATTTTTTTTCTTTTTTGGATAAAAGTCTAAAGTGATCATTTATAAAATCTCGCTTTTGTGCATTTCAATGTAAGATTTTCTGGTGCACTTCATATACCAGAAAGATAAAAAATAAAATGTTTTCTTGCATCCATCTGCTTACACAATTTTGCAAACCGATATTTAATCATTACCGAATTGCCTATTTTTCTCACCATTCTGACAAAAACATCAATTTATTTACATTTTCTTAATTTTCAAAATAAATGATTATTTTTCTAATTTAATAATGAAGAAAAGCAACATTACATTTACTACCAGCTTATAGGCCAGCAGATTCTAAAAACATTCAACAAATTCCAACGAGCAGACGATTTATTATCCGATACCTTCCCATTAGCATCGATATCGCGGTTTAATCATCATGTAACATTTCAAATTACTGGTGAACCTTCGTATCTATTTGCAGCAAGTTCACCTGTAGCTGTCATCTGGCTTCGCGGCACTCTTCTCCTCAAGTCGTCATTGAGTTTTTTATTTGTTTATATCTTTCCTGTATCTATTAATGTTTATTTTTGCTTAGAGTGGCGTAGGCTGGACGTTTTCTCGCACTCCCCTTTTTTTACCCATCACTTGAAGGATTTTGATTGAACGTGAAGTTTTGTTCTTTTTTACTCCCTTTTTTCTCCGGCTGGGGTGTGGCTCCGTTACGGTTATTGTATTCGAGGAATATGGGTTCATGTAGGTTTTCCTTACTGAGGCTTGTGAATATCCGTTCTGAAAAAAAAAGTCCGGTTTTATTAGTTGTTTAATACTTTTATCTTCTTTAAGTAATTTATTTAATATATTTAGTTTTATAAATTGCCTTTAAAAAGTAAAAATTTTATCTTCTTAAGAAAATCTAAAAGGAAATTTACAATGGAGTTTATGCAAAATGTACGTTTTAATACTATTACTATATATTTTTTGTCAATTATTTATATAACCTACTTTAATATTAAATGGAAATTCTTGCTAGAATATCAGTAACATAACAGCTCAAGTTTCGTATTTCAAATGCATCACTCACTTC